>BRDA01075354.1:0-25789 GCA_036984385.1 Crenuchus spilurus | reverse complement strand
GTTTTTGTTACTGTGCCTTTAAAACTATTATATGAAAACACACTATTCAGACTGGCTGACCTGAATTGTGCCTCTTTCATAAAGCAGTGTGGATGGAAACACTGGTTATAACTTCAGTGTGAGGGGGTGGAGCTAAACTGCTGTAGGTTGAATGGACAGATGTTTGTAAATTTTTTGACATCACAAAAAACTATGACTGGCTGTTTTCACCATAGACTTCATATAAGAACTGGACATAGCAACAGTAGAAGAAAAGTTAGGCCAAAATGTAAGTGATGACCTCTAGTGACTGTGTACAGTACAATTTAAAACCCTGCCCACAATTGTTACATTGAATGGGATCGACAGCCATATATCCATTATCACACCCATTTAATCCTTATCAAGGTCGCGGTTGGGATCGACATCAAACTTTTAAATTTTTTTCCTCTTTCACTTTTTTTTTGTCCACTGTGTTGTCTTAATTTCAAAAGCTGTACCTTTACTAATTAACCCCCAGTATTTCTCTTTACAATAAATATGTTTTATAGAAGTTATTTAAGGATATTTAAAGGGGTGTGGTGATGAGGTGATTGACAGCTTGGTTGAGTTGATTGACAGCTCATAATAAAAGGTTGTGGACGTGACTTGTCACAGCAACTACCGGTAATGCTAGAAATACAGCTTGGCTTATTTTATATTCTGTGACACTGTTAATAAGATGTAATCTTTACTTTTATGTTTCTGAAAAGAAGTGAAGTCTTGTTCAGCAGGAAGTTGTACTAACAGACACTCGGGGGAAATTATTGGCACTTTTTTCAGTATGTGGCTCATTTAGATATCAGGCTAATGTAGCGTATCATCACGGTCTAGCTATGCACTCCCGGCAAAAGGGTCATCACCCCTACAGAGGGGGCAGAGTTCAAGTGGTAGCGTTGCCTCACCTTTCGACTCTAGTGCACATGCTCTGGTTGCAATTTGCATCTAATTTACAAGTGCAAGCAATATGGTGTCATCCGTTTCGGCCGTTTTTGGCTTGAAACCATCACAATTTTATCTGCTTTCCAGATCTTATATACAGTGTATGGTTTTGACAGGATAATTTCTATAAATAGACTGTACTGACTGATGGAGGAATGGTGAGAGTTCAGTTTTGTTTTTTTCCTTTGATATAAGATTTTTATCATTTGATCCTTTTTTTCTCTTTTAGGCATTTAAAACTAATTTTAGCATTTGCAAATAACACTTAAACATGAGAATGTTGTTTTTCTTGTTCCTTTTGTTCAGTGAGTTGTTGTCTCATATTGATACACTAGTTAATCAGAAGTCCTGCTAGCTTTGGTATGTCATTCAAACCAGTCATTATCTTGTGCTTGTGCTGCTGCCTTAAGCTCTTCTCCCTTTGCACCCTCACTTCAATCAAAAAGAATGGATATTACAGGAGATGTGTTAATCACGCTTATCCTCTAATCACCACCTCTCTACACACTCACACACTCCTAGTCTCTCAGGGGCTCTGATGTGCACACACATTCTAAACACCAATCTCTCTCTCTCTCTCTCTCTCTCTCTCTCTCTCTCTCTCTCTCTCTCTCTCTCTCTCTCTCTCTCCCTCTCTCTCCCTCCCTCTCTCTCTCTCTGTCACATTCTCACTCATTCTTTTTCTCTCTATAGCAATACCACACCATCTCTCTCACTCTATATCTCTCTCACGTTAGTTCTCTCTCTTTCTCTCTCTCTACTGCTGTCACATGCTCACTCTTTCTTTTTCCCTCTCTATCAATTTCCTATCAGTCATCCTCTCTTTCAGTTTCTCTACATCTTTCCCTCTTTCTCTTACTTTCACTGGCATTCATTCACATGTCTTTCCATCTCTCACTCTTTGTACAACTCACTGTCTCTATCGCTCTCTCTTTCCTACTTCGCATCTCTCTCTCTCTCTCTCTCTCTCTCTCTCTCTCTCTCTATCTATCTATCTATCTATCTATCATTCTCATTTTCTCGGGGGCAGCAGTGGCCTGGTGTTTAGGGTCTCACTCTTGTGACTGGAAGGTCACCGGTTTGATCCCCTGGCAGGACATGAGAGACTGACCTTAAGCAAGACACCTAATCCCCAACAGCTAGACAGGTCTACCCACTGCCTCAGGCATGTGCACTCACTCCCTAAGGTGTTCACTAGTGTGTGCTTGTGTATGTTTCACTACATGAATGGGTTAAATGTGGAGCTCAAATTTCTCTGTATGCAAGCACGCTGGTCAATGATTGTGCACTTTCATTTTCATTCCTCACTCTTGTCTCTTTCTCTCCCTCCGTCTGGTTTCCGTTTCTTTCTTCCCTCAGTCTGTTTTCTCTTTCTTCTCTCTCTGTATCTATATTCAGTATTTTTTTCACAGGGTTCTGCCTCCCCGTTGATATTACCCTCTAGTGTGTTTTTTCCATCAACTTTGAAGAATGCAGTGAAGATATATGCTGTGCTGAGTTTCAGGACATTTTCAGCGCTTTGTATGCAAGATAATGACAGTTTGCACTGCTTTGCTCTTCAAAGCATGTGTAATGAAAATATGCTAATGTTCTAGGCTTATTCTATATGAAAGACATAAATCCTTGTCCAATTGTTGAAGCTAAATGTGATGTATTGGTTGTATATCTGCTAGTTTTTGAAGCCTGTTAGTTGAAGAGTTTGTCGTTGCACGATATATTTACTCTACATGAAAATGCTATAAATGCATCAGTGCATCATAATTAGAGCCAGAGACAATTACTTAAACTGTCACTGAATGTTTAACACTGGCAATAATGAAAGCGTTGTGTGATGTATTTATCATCCTAAGAATGGTGATTTATAGAACATATCAATACATCAAGCAGGTCACTTTGCAATGGTGTAGTCCAAAGAAAAAAAACTGTATATATTATGCATTTAAATTTTAAAACATACAATTATTAATTCATGTTATGGTAGCCTGACCCGTAAGCTCAAAGCTGCTTCTCTGATCTTCTCGCTCTCTTCCATTCAGTTCTGGAAGGACACAACATAAAAAAGCACAAGATAAATCCCACTTTCTGAAATCCCAACAGCAGTGATGGTGTCAGCTGTCCTGTTTATAAAGTTGATGAATTTTTTGCTCTTACTTTAAAGATATAGTCTGTTTCTTACAAGAGTAAAAGAAACTGCTGAGCTTAAAAAAGCTGACTTTAATGCTGCCCTCCTAGGAAATTCCTACTTGTGAGTTTGGAATTACAATATGGTATGTTGCTGCATTCGGGTGTCCCTTGGGTAGTTGTATGTATGAGATGATTACATAGTAAATATGGCCATTTGAGTATGTTGAAATTTTTTTTTCCTAGTTCCCAACACCACCCAAATGCAGCATGTGTTTACGTGGTATTTGTTTGGAGAAAATGGACACCATGAGAAAAATTCTTGTGGTTAGTTTTGTTGCTATTCCTCATTACCATAAGTGCACAAAAGCATACATACTCGCAAAACTTCTAATAAGCACAAAACAAGCAAGTGGGTGTATTTCAACCACCCAAATGAAGTTTATAGGGTTAGGGTTAGAATTAATGGTTGAGAAACTCTACATGGTTAAAAAAAATGTCTGCTTGCATTCTGTAAAAACTCTTTTCTCTCTATTTTAGGGGAAACATCCATACTGTAAGCCGCCATGATGTTTTGTTTTTGATATGACCCTTAACTTGAAAACTCAGGGCTCATACAGATATTATGGTGTCATTCATATGCAATATTTCATGACTTGAAAGAAGTATAAACCTTACCCAGACATAGCAATGTAGTTCCTTTTATTTATCTGAATATGCAAAACATCCTCAACAGTTTGTTATCCTTTCATCTGTATTTGTTTCACCGTGATAACAACCCAAGCAAAGTAGACCAGACATCCCTCTCTCCAGCCATCTCTTCTAGCTTATATGGAAGGATTCTAAGATGTCCCCAGGCCAGCTGAAAGACATAATCTCTCCAGCGTGTCCTGGGTCTTCCCTGGTGTCTCTTCCCAGTTGGACATGCTCAGTACAACTCACCAGGGAGGCATTCTTACTAGGTGCCCAAACCACCTAAACTGGCTCCTCTTGACATGAAGGAGCAGCGGCTCTACTCCAAGTCTTTCCCAGATGTCTGAACTCTTCACTCTTTCTGCAGCAGTTTTGTAGTCCTTGATAAAGTTTTGCCAATGTAATCCCTTTCTCATGTGGTTATATCATAACTGTCATTATCCAGATGATAGTGATATTTTGCACAGTAGAGCGAGAAATGTGCGAATCCCTTCCCATCTTTCTATGAGGATCTTTGATTTTAAACATTTAAATTCTTACGCATTTGTTGACAAAGTGCTTTGCTTTGCTCCTCAAAGACTCAGCCATTCATGGATACTGCTTTTGTACTAAATTATAATTGCAAATCATATCATTATGTAGTTTTTTACTCATTGCAAGCTGTAAGTGGCCCCATTCCCAACTTTTTTGGTCTGAAATGCAGGAATGAAAGTATGTAAATAAAATAAATTAAGTTGAGCAGAGAAAATATTAAATATCTTGGGTTCATTCTGTCTGCAATTAAATTAAAGTCAAATTAGATGTAAGAAACACTTGTTTTTTGCATTTTTCATACCATTGACAACTTTTTGTCATTTGAGACTGTAAATTACTTTTGGGATACTGAAAGCACTTGACAAGATGACTTAAGACCAATTTATAGTCCAATCACTCAATAAACAAGCAAACAAACAAATAAACAAACAAAAAAAAGTGTGTTGGACAGATGTTGGTGTGTCCTAGACTTTCATAGTCCAGCGACAGCAACAATACAGGTCATTTGATGTACTGTAGAATGGCTGCTGTGATCACACAGAGTAGGAAGCAGGTGTGGAATTCAAGATTAAGTTTATTTAACAAAGACAAAAGAAAACAAGACTGTGAGACCAAAGAAAAACAAAGCTGTGACTTTGACAATGTGACGAGAGCTAGACTTGACTTTGACCTGAACACACAGTGTTCACATGACGTGAAATGCACAGAATGACTGACGAGGGACCAAAGACATGAGCTTTTAAACCAAACTTAATCATGACATGGAGTGAGGAAGAGCTGTGGAAAACAAGACACAGCTGAGACAAACATGAGCATGACATAGACATGACATGATAGACAAAGATACACATGGCAGACACGTGAGGGGGCGTGGCTCTAGACGCTACAGGTACAGTGTGTGATTGTCATTTGTACCTGTGCATTGTTTAATGTAAATAAAATATGTGAATGTTTCTGTACATTTAGCATAACTTTATCTGACTTTGCATTACATCTCATTCACTGCCATTTTGATCCCGGTGATCCTTTCCTGAAGTCATATTTCCCGTGTTCCATAGGAGAGCTTTGCTGAAGACTAACATGTAAACTACCATGGCAGCACACATTGCCAGATGCTTACAACTTCCATGTAAGATCCAATCAGACATTTGTGTATGTCTGGACCTCTAAAGGACATGTCCTTTTATGATGTTGAGACATGTAGAGCAGGTTAAGTATGTAGTTTATAGAGCTGGTAAAGCATTCAGTTGTAAACATTCCTTCACCGAGTTTAAGGCTTCAGTAAGGTTTGAGGAATTGCATCACTTGTGTACAAAATACCTACAACCTTTGACCATGCTAAAATACAGCCAAGTAGTAACACCTCAGCAATGCATCAGGCTTCTTCTGTTGGATTAGAGGGAAAAAGCACCTTAAAATACTTCAGTTTTCAGAGCATCTTTCAGAGCTCAGATGTAGTTTCCAAGAATTTTATGAATTTAGTATGACCAAAGTGTGATTTCATATTTCAGAACAAAAGGGAAAAATAATTGCATCAGGAAGATGCACTGGCAGTCTGAATACAGATTCATCACATTTTAAATAACCTAAGCTCTTACAAGATACTAACATCCGTCAACTGTGGTTCTGCTTTACAAGTGTGTATATATAAGACCCACCTGTGTCCAGCACAGTGTTATCAGCTCTGCTTGGCTGTTTTAGACCTTTCGTCTTAAAGTGTTTGGATAAATGAGAAAATATTTACTATGGACTTTTAGTCACTTTTAGATGCTGATATTTTGTTTAACTAGCATTCCAAATGTCACATGACATCTGTTACATAATATGCCTTGTTTTATTTGTTCTAGAATGTGTATAAATCTATCGAGTTTGGAAGCAGCTTCTAAAACGTGCTGGTAGAAGGCTTGAAAGCAATGTTCATTAGTCATTATTGCCATTTTGCTGTACTTGCACTCTCCATTGCATTAAATAGTAACATATATAATTACTTTTTTGCATATCCACAGAGTTATACTGTGTGTTTGCCATATACAGCTCTGAGTCTGTTCTTTTTCTGATGGTAAAATGATGGTAGAAATGTAAACAATGTTAGATAAAAATAAGATAAAAGATATTCAACTTGACTCAAATTGTTTCAATGAACTATGAGTAAAACATACTTAAACAAAATGAAATAATAGGTGGTTTAAGGTGTTTACTATGGTACATCAATATATTACAATACTGTGGAAAAAGTTCATTTGTGTTCATAAGTTAATTCAAAAAGTAAATTGTCAAATTTTATTTTAATTACATATACAATTTCAGGCCTTTTTTTAAATGTTGATCAGTATGACTTATAGCTCAGAAGTCCAGAATCTCAGATTATTAGAAGATTTCTTTTGTAGTTTGAGTAAATTCTATTCAAACAATATCAACATATTAAAACATATCAACACATCAAAATTAAAACACAAAAAAAGGCTTGAAATATGTTACATTACATGTAATAAATATTATATGATTGTTTACATATTTGATGTAAATTATGGACACAATTGAAATTTTTTTCATGATATTATTTTATATATAATTTTTGGAAATGCACTATATTTATTTCAATGACATAATTTAATGATACAATTTTAACCTTGGATATTTTAAAAGCAAAATGTAGAAATTTTAATTTCTTTTTCTGATGTTTGTCCTTTTTCAAACTTTTATACGTAGGTTCCACCTATACTGCTGGACAAACAGTTCTCAGACTTCACCCCTGACATTACTCCTATAATCCTTGCTGCCCACACTAACAACTATGAGATCATTAAGATGCTGGTGCAGAAAGGTGTGTCAGTCCCTCAGCCTCATGAGGTGCGCTGTAACTGTATGGAATGTGTTTCCAGTTCGGACGTGGACAGCCTGCGACACTCCCGTTCACGCCTTAACATCTACAAGGCACTGTCTAGCCCATCACTCATCGCACTGTCCAGCGAGGACCCCTTCCTGACGGCCTTTCAGCTGAGCTGGGAGCTGCAGGAGCTCAGTAAGGTGGAGAATGAGTTTAAGACAGAGTATGAGGAACTCTCCCACCAATGCAAGCGTTTTGCCAAAGACCTGCTGGACCAAACACGATCTTCCAGAGAGCTAGAGCTCATCCTCAACTTTCGCGATGATCTCAGCCTCCTGCAGGATGAGTCCAATAATGAGCTAGCCCGCCTCAAACTAGCCATCAAATACCGGCAAAAAGAGGTAAGACCCATTATTCTTATATTAGAATCCAAACAATGCAGAAAATATCAGTGATGCCATTTTCAAGCAGATAAAAATTCTGATAACTGAAAGTATATGCTGATATAATTTTATATGATAAAACAGCTCCACTAACATAATTAAGTATCAGTTATGACATTTCTTAAACCCAAGCAGCAGAAATTCACAAATGTCCTATACTGTATCCATCCATCCATCCATTATCTTTCGCTTAATCCTGATCATGGTCGGAGTCTCCTACCCCTTTAACTGGCTCAGGACAAGGCATTACACACTATCCTAGCTAAGACCAGGACACTATATTGTATTTATAATATGAATAATATAGTGCAGCATCTGGCATGAATTAATTCTAATGAAAGAATGTTTCTTCCCACATGACGTGTGTTATAAAAATGTATAAAGTAAAAATGTACATATAAGTACTGGGGCTTTACCAGCAGGATTTTTGCTGATACCATTAATGCCACTGAATCTCTAAATCAGCAGTTATTACAATATGTGGGTCAGTCCTTAGATATGCAGGGTTAGTGGTCTGTAATGATAATTTTTGTGACGATTGATGGGTAAAACATTTTAATTGAACGTTTTTCTTACCACAAATGTTAAATTGAACACATTTCAAAGAATTAGGAGTCTGATGCCATTTGTACTGACAAATGGTCAGTTTAATACTATATATAAATGCAGGGCCCTATCTCAAATAACTGCATCTAAATGTTGGTCAATGATGAAGATTTATAGGACATACAGTACCAGTCAAAAGTGTGGACATTCAGTGGTTTTCATTATTTAAAAATTGTTTAATTAATTAATTTACAATGTAGGAAACAAAAAACTAAAAACATTGAATGAGTAAAACTTTTTACTGGTACTGCTTATGTAGGGCTCAGATGATAAACACATTGTTATTTAACGCAAGAATAAAAAAGTATCCATTGTGGGTATCACATAGTTAGACTGATTTATCTCTGAGGTGAGAAAAAAATACATGCCATTACAGTCCTACAAGTACTTCTACTGTGCTGTTAAAACTGACCTGACTTTGGATGTATTACAGTTATATCATTATAAAGCAATTATTAGGATGCAGAAAAGAGTTGGCATGATAAATTTGCATTTTATTAATGGTGATGAATGGTTTGTCACTTAGAATATATCTATACTTGGACAACTAGTTCTGTCTGGCCTTTCATATCAATGTGATAATGTTATAAAATTCATAGAATTCATTCTGTTCTTGTTACTGTATTTGTGAATAGCATGATGCTGCCTAAACTGGGAATGTTCTTGTAAATGATAAAATCCTCAGCACCACTTTCATTGGGTGCTTGCTATAACACTTCTCCACTCCTACGTGATAATTAGATTTGGAGATCAGATGCTCTAATGATGTTTCCTTCCAGTGAAAAAGATTGTGTGACAGAGTAGATTAGTCATATAATCCTAGTAATTTAAGTGACCTTTTCACAATTGCTGCTGATATTAGATTAAGAAGAGTTAAGTCTTTTAAATGTAATTAGTATCAAGGCTCTTGTGACTTATTTAACATTGGTACATTCCAGATGCTGTATTTTGTCATTTTCAACTTCATTCTGCCTTGATGAATCAAGATGATGACTTATGATGAATGAAAGACTGAAAAAAAAAATAGCCTCTTGTTCCAAAATGTCATATTTTGGAAATGGTAACATTAAGGTGTATACTGGATGCCATGTTTTGGGCTCTGAAGCTTCAGCAGTAGTCTACAACAAATCTTTCAATGCTCTGTCAGCAAAGTACATGCAAGTTTTTATCATGTGCAGTGTTACTGTTTAATGCTCGATGCAGTCCTCCAGGTGTACGGTCGCTTCTAGTTGAGAGTAGGCTGTGCGCAATTGGCTGCCGCTTCTCGCCGGTGTGTGTGATTGAGTGTGTGTAAATGGAGTGTGTTGATTGTAAAGCGTCCTTGGGTTTGAGAAAGGCTCTATATAAGTGTAACAATCATCATCATCATCATCATTGGACAACATACAGCAAGTTAAGTTTGCTAGCTAGAATGATTTCAGCTCTTTATCCCATTAAACAACAGCTACTATTTTAAGCATTCAAGAGATTTTTTGTTGTTGTGAGGCACTGGACAGAAATGTTCTTTACATGCATCCAAAAAAAAAAAACTGACAAACTGAAACTTCATGTGAAACATTTTTACCTTATGCAGAATAGTGTTACCCCATCTATATAAATCTACAGTGTTATTATCCAGCACATGTATATTTTCAACTCAATTACATTACAGCATTCTGTGTTGCCGTTTTGTGTTTGCAGTAAGAACTGTATGCAACGCCACCTTGTGATACTTCTCCTTCTGTATCCCCTTATGACCCATCTCCTAGTGCAGCTTGTCCTCTATTGGTCTAATGCAATACAATATATACAAGTAAAAAACAAACAAACAAAAAACCCAAACATTTACCTATTAATGAATATTTGAATATTCGTGAAGTGCAGTCCTACTAACATTATAGGGCAAAGCATAAGTGGGTTGCATTCAGCATTATCTTCCGAAGTTTCTTTTAAATTTGTTTTTAAATATGAATGTAATTAAAATGTTATACGACTGTAGAACTTAAGAAATGTATTAAGCAATTATGACAAACAACATGTCAGCACTCAAATGTGCATAAGTGGGACTGTGTGTAGATTCTGCTTTGGCCTAAGAACAAATCAAAAATAAAATCAGAATCAGAATCTGTTAGTGTTTTAAGGTGAAATTTCTTCTGAAGAATGATTGGTGCATGAGGCCCTTTGTTCTTAAACTCAGTTTATGTTAATGTCCTTTCACTTCATATGTTTTCAAAAGCTTACTGTATGTTAAAAACCACGACCTTTGATTCCTGCATATTATTTCAGTGGAATCTCTATGTTTTGAAAATGTATTCATTTGTCATGTTACTTTTGTATGTAGTATTAGGTGACTTGCAAATTACTCTAATTTTTATAAATACTGTGTGATTGCCCAAACTAGGGACTGAACCCCAGTCTGCCTCATGTGGGTCAGTGGTGTTATCCACTACACTATATCAGCCATTAATGCTGTTAATTAATTTACTTTCAGTAAGAATTTTGGTACAGCTCATTTTCATGTTCACACTCATATTCACACACTCTGACATCCTCATTTGTGTTATCACCATTTTTATTACAATATCTAATTATGTTGCAGACTGTGCCTGTACAGCTTTTTAGCAGAGCTGGAGATTTTGAATGCTGAAGGTTGAAACTGTCTTTTTCTCCTGCAAACTGACAAAAGTGACATTAATACTTTTCCTGTCCATTGGCTATTGTATTTACATGAAAATGTAGACACACTTCAAACACACATTGTGTCATTTAACTCTTAGTCTCTACAGCTACAACTGCACATAACTACATCATGGTGTAAGAATCATCTCACTCATAACTCACTGGAGGAACTTTCTATTCTAAATTATTGTTATAATAACTTAGAATTCTGTATTTAGACCTACTCATCCTAAACATTAGCATGCTTACTTATCAGCACTGAAGTCTTGGGTTCAAGTCTCCATCTGGGTGGAGTTTCCATATCTGTCTGGGTTTCCTCTGGGGTCTCTGGTTTCCTCCCACAGTCTAAAAGCATGGCGGTCAGGTGGATTGGGAACTCTAAATTGTCCTTGTGTGTGTGTTTGTGTGTGCACCCTGCAATGGATTGCCACCCTGTCCTGGACTTGAATAGTATAATGCCCTGGCCTGCACCCTGTGAGGGTGTAGAGTATCAACCGTGACCCTGAACAGGATGGTATAATGGATGGTTGGATGGATTCTTAACATTTGTGCTGTGCACTATGTATGTGCTATTCTTCTGGTGGAATGTAAACAGCTGTAAAGTCTGTAAGCTCACTATCAACAACTATTGGGAGAATGAGCTAAAAAGCTGTGACACTGTCTTACCTCAGCCTTCTATAATACAAGATTGAGCATTTGAAGCAGCAGCTTTTGTGGATTTTATTATAGTCTCATAATAGAGAAAAAACAGAATTAAATACATATAATTTATTGAGAAATAAAAGTATATATTTCATTGAAAATGTTCAATCTAATGGGTGACTCAAAGTTTTAACTGGTATTGTGTACTGAATTGTAACTCCTGTATCATATAACCATCATATAATCATATATATCATATAACAAGGTCCTTGCCAATACACATCTCTACTGTACAGTGCGTCTTTTCTGCTGGTTAACATAAATTAGCATTTACAGTGGAAGTGCAGGATATGAGTGAACCCTTATGTTTCTGAATCAGAATCAAGACCCATGTCATACAGCACTAATCAGACCTGATGGAAAACACTTAAAGCTGTATTAGCTTTGACCCCATCACCCAGAGAATGACTGGCACGGGTCTAACGAGGATTCATTTTGGTGTAATTCATTTATACTCCTATTCACTTCCGTTGGGCAGTGCAGACGCCCATTTAATGACTAGAGACAAATCTCAAGAGAGAAGAAAGTGGGGGGAAAAAACACTCAAGGAACAAATTGAAGAGTATTTCCAATTTCCTCTCCAAAATATCAAGCTCTGTGGAACATTTAAAAGAGATCACATTTTATTTCCTGTTGTTGTAGCGCATGTTTAGTGCCTAGTCCTTCAAATTGCCATTTGATGGTGGAATTGAGCGGGGGAGCGGACTTCAGCAGAATGTCAGCAGTAATCTCAGTGGCTCAGCGGGGTTGAAGGGCGAAATGAATCAGAGGAGAATTGGTGCTGACAGACAGACCTCCTGCCTCCAAACCATTACCACTTCATCACTAGCTTTATAAAATGCTATTACACTGGCCTACCACATGCCACATTTTTCACTGCTCTTAATCACTCAAGTATGACTGACCTACCAAGATAACTCATTTACATAATTTAGCAAAACTCATGTGACATTAAATTCATCTCATGTATATGCCATTCAATAGGATAATAATGCAAACATTGAGTGTTGTCATAGATAAACAAGAAACATAATGCATCCACTGTCACAAAACATCTACTACATGTTTTAAATTATAAAACCTAGCACTGGTATTTTAACACTTGGAATAATTCACTTATATTTAGAGATGGAATTTTCCACTGAGGTTGTTACTGATAAGATTCAAACAATTGAAACAGACCATTTTAATGTAAATAATGTATATAGTAATGTTAATTTAAATTTACATTGAGCAAATGCCAGCCATTATAGAAAGTCCCAAATCGACCAGCAGAGGACCACAAAATATCCACAAATGCTGCCCCAGATTCCCAGGAAATCTGCTGTGGTAGAAGGGTGAGGTAAGACAGTGTCATCACTTCTTGTTTCAGTTTCGGTGTCTCCAACAAGTTGCTGACAGTGACCTTTATATACTTTAATACAGCTGTTTGCTCTTTAGCACATATTCCAGGAAAGACATCACGGGCATTTGGGATATCATAGATACAGTAGAATAGCCCACAAACAACCTCAATAAAAATGCTGTACACTAGAATATGAGATATTAGTCCACAAACAACCTCAATAAACACTCTATACTCTAGAATAAACTATATTAGTCAATAAACAACCTCAATAAACACTCTATACACTAGAATAGGAGATATTAGTCAATAAACAACCTCAATAATCACTCTATACTCTAGAATAAAAGATATTAGTCCATGAACAACCACAATAAACATTATTAATCACTAGAACAGGAGCTATGAATCCATAAACATCCTCAGTAAACACTCTATACACTAGAATAGGAGATATTAGTCAATAAACAACCTTAATAAACATGATGTACATTCATATAGGAGATATTATTCCATACACAACCTCAATTAACATGTTATATATTAGAATATCAGATATTAATCCATAAACAACCTCAAAAAACATGCTGTACAATAGATTAGGAGATATTAGTGCATAAACAACCTCAATAAACACTCTATACACTAGAACATTAAATATCAGTCCATAAACAACCTCAGTAAACACTACATGAGAATAGAAGATGTTAGTTTATGAACAACCTCAGTAAAGATTCTATAGACTAGAATAGGAGATATTAGTCTATAAACAACTTCAAAAAACACACATGTAGCATATCCCCTTAATGATGCCTTGTGCTTAAAGATAAACATCTGACATTGTAAACTTGTGTGAGAGACCAAAGCTAGCCTATAAAGCTGGGACACTGTCATACCTTGCCCATACCGTAAAATGAAATGTATTCTGAAGAAAATAGTGTTATCATGACAAATTTTCAGTGTAAGGAGTGACCCCAAACATTTGAGTGATATTGCAAATTGAACATAAATGATGTAAGTATGCTATTTAATGTTCAATATATGTATTTACAATTCAATAGCATGACAAAATGAAAACAAGGGAAATGGTACGTGACTACATTGTTAAATTAGTAACTCTGTCAGTTATTTTATTTATAACAATATGTATCTATGAATGTATTTATTCATTTAATTTTCTCTGAAAAAACAATAAACAAATGATGTGTAATGATGGTCAAATAACTGACCTATAGATAATGCTGCAACTTGTATAGCCAGACACCTGTTTGTCTACCTGCTGTGGTCATTACTCATTGGCCTCCTCTCCTTCTGTCTTGGTCAGTTTGTTGCACAGCCAAATTGCCAGCAGCTGTTGGCATCACGCTGGTATGATGAGTTTCCCGGTTGGCGGAGGCGTCACTGGGCTGGAAAGTTCATAACCTGTGTCTTCATCGGCCTCCTCTTCCCTCTCCTCTCCCTCTGCTACCTGGTGGCACCCAAGAGTCGATATGGTCTCTTCATTCGTAAACCCTTCATCAAGTTCATCTGTCACACAGCCTCCTACCTAACCTTCCTCTTCCTCTTGCTGCTGGCATCACAGCACATTGTTTCTACTGACCCCAACCGCCAGGGCCCAGTGCCTACCGCTGTAGAGTGGATGATCCTGCCCTGGGTGCTAGGTATGACCTTCTCAGTCTGTAGATATGTAGTTCAAAAAAGGCACACAAAAACTGTTCAGTGCTGTTAGTAAACTCTTTAAAGGTCTTTAAGATGGTCCATGCTTCAATTCTCATCACTTATATCTATTTAACTGCATTAGTTTCATAGTCATTACCAAGTCTTAATATAGTTTACACAGTAAATCTGCCAGTGTTAAATCAACACTATCAGAGTTAAATTAACACTGAGAGTGTTACATTTTGACACCCTCAGTGTTAATTTAACTCTAATAGTGTTGATTTAACACTGGCAAATTTACTGTGTAGGGTTAGGGTTATAGATTCATGTGTTGAATTAGCATTAGCACTTAGAAAGACAATGTGTCCCAGTCATGTCTCACTCAGCCTGGTCTTGCTCTCACTTTCACTCGCCTGGTTCTCACTCTCAATCTCACCCTTGCTCAATCTCACTTGGCCAGGCCTTGCTGTGGCTCAATCGGGACTTACTTTCACTCTTGCATGAATTGGTCTCCCTCTTACTCTTACTCTCACATGGCCAGGTCTCACTCTCACTCTTGCTCTCACACAAATTGGCTTCGCTTTCAGTCTCACCTTCACTCAAATGGGCATCGCTCTCACTTTTGCTCTCACATGGACAGGACTTGCTCTCACCTTCCCTCTTGCTCAGCCAGGTCTCACTCTCACGTGCCCGGTTCTTGATCTTAATCTCACCCTCACTCAATCTGAGTCTCACCCTCATTCAGCCAGGTCTCACACTTGCTCTGCCATTTCTCACTCTCATTGTTCTCTCTCTTAATCTCACCCTCGCTCAGTCTGGGCCTCTCTTTCACTAGCCTGGTTCTCACATTCAATCTCACCCTTGCTCGGCCAGGTCTCGCTGTGGCTCAGTCGGGACTTATTTTCACTCTTGCATGGACTTGTCTCCCTCTTAATCTCACTCTCAAATGACCAGGTCTCAATCTTGCTCTCACATGGCCAGGTCTCACTCTCACAATTGCATTAATAGGTCTCACTCTCACTCTTGCTGTCATACAAATTGGCCTCGCTCTCAGTCTCACCTTCGCTCAAATGGGCCTCGCTCTCACTCTTGCTCTCGCATGGACAGGTCTTACTCTCACATTTCCTCTAGCTTGGCCAGGTCTCACTCTCACTTGTCAGTTCTTGATCTTAATCTCACCCTCGTTCAATCTGGGTCTCACCATCAGTCAGCCAGGTCTCACACTTGCTCTGCCATTTCTCACTCTACTTGTTCTCTCTCTTAATCTCACTCTTGCTCAGTCTGGGTCTCGCCCTCATTCATCCAGGTCTCACCCTGGCTCAGCCAGGTCTTGCTCTCACTCTTGCATTGACTGGTCTCACTCTCACTCGCACAGACAGGTCTTGTTCTTGCTTTCACTCTTGTGTGAACAGGTCTTGGTCTCTCTTTAGCTTGGCCGGGCCTTAATATCACATACCTGGTCTAGAAAAATGTCATTGAAATGTGAAGTGAGAAGTACAGTGATTCTGAGATTTTGAAAAACATGGAGCGCCCACTTTCAATTAAAAGACCTGTTAAGTGCTATACTTAATCGGAAATTAGGCCACACCCCCTTTTAGTTTCTGTAAACAGATACAGATCATGACATTATATTACACATGGGTGATGAATTTGTTAAGCTTTTCGTTTGTTATTCAGGAGCCATATAAACTAAAACATTTATAGGGGCTCACTTGCTTAAGGAAATGTGTTCATGCTGATGTGAACACCTGTTACAGCTTGACTTGGCTCATGTTTAATCACAGCACTAGTAACACTTCATTGTTCCACATGCCTTGGCCTTCTGCTCCAACAGGATTCATCTGGACAGAGATCAAGCAGATGTGGGATGGAGGATTTCAGGATTATATCCACGATTGGTGGAATCTTATGGACTTTGTTATGAACTCTCTCTACCTGGCAACTATTTCACTCAAGATAGTTGCTTATGTAAAGGTAAGAAGTGTTGCAGTTGTGACTTTTAGATACTGTTAGTTTTGAAAACCAATTTACTATAAGGGCAATGTAGTGATTTATAACGACCAACATAATGAATAAAAATAGATGTAATATATATATATATATATATATATATATATATATATATATATATATATATATATATATATATATATAAACCCTTTTACTGCTGATTCAGCTTTTACTAAAAGATTGTCTGTCATAATCGTAATCTAATCCTCATACAATCACAAATATGATAGTAATGACTGTTGTCTGTTTCTGAATGTTTCTCTGTAACATCAGTACAGTGGATATAAACCCAGGGAGAGCTGGGAGATGTGGCACCCCACACTGGTGGCTGAGGCAGTGTTTGCCATCGCGAATATCTTCAGCTCCCTGCGCCTCATCTCTCTGTTCACAGCCAATTCTCACCTGGGGCCTCTGCAGATCTCTCTGGGCCGAATGTTGCTGGACATCCTAAAGTTCCTCTTCATCTACTGCCTGGTGCTACTGGCCTTCGCCAACGGCCTCAATCAGCTTTACTTCTACTATGAGACCAGAGAGGACAAGAGCTGCAAGGGCATCCGCTGTGAACGCCAGAATAACGCTTTCTCAACGTTAGTTAAAGTAGAGTTTATCCCTTAATTGCAGCTATTAATAAGTCATAACAAAAGTAAATATATACAAATTACAGCATACAACATACAGTATTTCATTATGATTTGAGTTTGATGAAATGTCATGGTTCCTGACTTCTAACTACTGATACAAGATGTAAAAATGAACAAAAATGTAATTCATTATGTCAGTATGCAATGAAGTAATCATATTTAGATACAGTAGCATTTCAAAAGAGCTGTAATAGCTGTATATTGCAAAGAGGTCAAGTAATCACTGCTTGTTATCTGTCAACTGCTCAAAACTGACCACAGAAACAACACTCAAATAAACAAACATTACCGTGGAAAATAATTGTGGTCATCTTAAATAATTGCAATTATCTAAAACAATGACCATCATGCTGTTATTATGTTAATGGTGACAGCCCTACTTTCAGTAGAATTACTAGATTATTAACTGTTTTACTCTTTCTGCTCTAAGGTTGTTTGAAACGTTACAGTCTTTGTTCTGGTCCATATTTGGACTGATCAATCTGTATGTGACCAACGTTCAAGCAGACCACAAGTTCACGGAGTTTGTGGGGGCCACCATGTTTGGCACTTACAACGTCATCTCCCTAGTGGTTCTCCTCAATATGCTCATCGCCATGATGAATAATTCCTATCAGCACATTGCTGTAAGTACTACCTGGTATGGCCAATAACATCTCCAACAAGCATAATTTAGAATAAAATTTATGCGATTATGTTCGTACTGTTCATACTGTTGTACCATTCTCCTCCTGATTTATCACTCATAGTCATTGACTTTGTTTAGGATCATGCTGACATTGAGTGGAAATTTGCCAGGACTAAATTGTGGATGAGTTATTTTGAGGAAGGAGGCACAGTGCCAACACCTTTCAACATTATTCCCAGCCCTAAGTCCACGTGGTACCTTATTACCTGGATCAAAATACACATTTGCAAAAGAAGGACAAAGAGGACAGAGACATTTGGAGTGCTAGGGGTGAGTTTTCTTCCTGCATGTTTAATATCTTCCATGTTTACTCTCAAATAATATCATTAAGGCCCATTAAATAATGGCTACTGTGAAATCTGAAATAAACTGTAATGGTTACTGGCTTTTATTCTCCAGATTAAGCTTCATGTAATTCGCTGTACTATACTGTACTGTTTTCATCTGCATAATTTGCATCATATGATGTACATCATGACAGATTGCAGGTCATTTTAGGTAATAAAGCACCCTTGTATAATCCCGAAATATGGTTTTAGTCATTAGATATTCATTAATAATTGTAATATAATAAAAACAACAACAACAACAACAACAACAACAACAACAACAACAACAATAATAATAATAATAATAATAATAATAATAATAATAATAATAATAATAATAATAATAATAATAAAATAATGGCTGCTTGAGTTGATCATTGATCATTGACAAGTAAAGGAAAGCAAATAATAGCTCACATCTGGAGTCTGACAAGTCTTCATAATGAAGACATGAGTACAGGCTGAAAGAAAACGATCACTTATCAGTATCTCTCAGGAGAGGAAATCACTTCTCTTAAAATCTACAGTATCCACATAAACATGTGAGAAAACTATACTGAAAACTTATACACATAACAGATAGCCTTGTTAATGTCCTCATCATGTTATCTCTTTTCTGTTAGAGAAGAGCTGCTGAAAAAGTGAGACTCAGTCACCAGTATCAGGTTTGTTTAAATCCCTGTTTCACCTGAAAGAGCAAGTTTCACAGTTTGCCTGTATGCCTGGAAATCATTTGGCAACTAAAGCACATGTGAATTCCTTACTGTTGTATCACTGTAAGTAATAAGCTGTCTGCTCTGTGTGCAGGAGGTGTTGAGAAACCTGGTGAAAAGATATGTGGCAGCTATGATCAGAGATGCCAAAACAGAGGAGGGTCTCACTGAAGAGAACTTCAAGGTAATGAAATGAAAAAAAAAAACAGATTTTTTGTCTTTTGTGAAGAAAACCGATTTTTCTTGTAAAATTCTAGTTAAATTGATGTAAATGATAGTGAAAGCTCACATGTACACCAGTTGATATTATCTACATTTTTGTAAACACCAGTTGCTGAGTACATTATGTAGAAATTTCAAGCTAAATAGACCAATAAATGGTCAACTGCAAGATTAGTAACACACACAGCTCCACCCAGCTTACATGTGCACTTTGTAGTTCTACGATTACAGACTGTAGTCCATCTGTTTCTTTGTGTACTTTGTTAGCCTTCTATCACCCTGTTTTTCAATGATCAGGACCCCAACAGGGCCCCCACAGTGCAGGTATTATTTGGGTGGTGGATTATTGTCAGCACTGCAGTGACACTGATGTGGCGGTGGTGTGTTATAGTGTGTTGCACTGTTATGAGTGGATCAGACACAGTCCAGTCTGTTAGACACACGTACCATGTTGTTCCACCTTGTAGATGTAAAGGCAGAGACAGTAGCTCATCTTTTACTGCACAGTTTGTGTTAGTCATTCTCTAGTCTCTTACTGGTTAGGACACTGTTAGCTAGATATTTTTTTGGTTGGTAGAATAGAATGACATGACAATATATGTCTTTAGATAATAAAAAATAACTGTTATTTATCAGTTCTAAATGTTTTAAAATATAAATTTCATCAATTTATGAATGACATACACAGTAAATATGTCAGTGTTAAATCAACACTATTAGAGTTAAATTAACACTGAGGGTGTCAAAATGTAACACTCTCAGTGTTAATTTAACTCTAATAGTGTTGATTTAACACTGGCAGATTTACTGTGTATGAAGTACATTGATTTATTAAATAAAATAGAAAGGACCAAAGATTACTTCCAGTCACTCCAGCCAGATGTGAGTTTAATCATACAGATGAACAGATGAAATATAAATGGATGATTTTTGGAATTTGTGCACTAATTTTACAATCAAATTCTACTAACTTTGGTGAAAAACATCCAGTGTCTCAGTTTAGATTTTGCACCACAAACTGCTTACATCTCTTTTTTTACCCTCTTCAGGAGCTGAAGCAGGACATCTCCAGCTTCCGCTATGAAGTTCTGGGCATGATGAAGGGAAACCGGACATGTTTGCCTGGACATAAGCTAGTCACAGCAGCCTCAAGCTCCTCACATCATGATCATCTCCAGTACTCTACAGCTATGCAGCCAAAGAACAAGTCCAGCATGCTGGAGGTCAGCTCTGAACAGGTGCCGGAACCTCCAGTCAGCCTTCTCAATGGCTCTGTCATGACCACCACCAAAGAGCTAGCCAGAAAGGAATATCCCAAGGATTTCTCAGATTTTGGCATGTTCTCCAAGCCTCAGCAAGGAACAAATCACCATTCTAGCACAAACAACATGTACTCTGTCTTAGAGGAACCAGGAGATTTGGATATTGACCAATCTGACTGTAGCATGGAGGATAAACATAAGCAGCCATTGGCTGAGAAGCATACAGTGGAGGGGGCCAAGTTTCATGAAGGAGAGGAAGAAGTGGAGGATCCAGAAAGAGAGCCAATTGCATCTCCAAATACAGACATGTAACTCAAAAAAGTCACATGATGAACAAGTTCACCTTTTAAGGACAAGAACAGACCAATCCTCACTTTCATGGACTGAGGTGAGGAACAGCTGAGCTCTGTGTGTAAACCTGCTCACATCTGAGGATAGATGTCCTTCTAAAGTCTCAGGGAAAGGCCACAATATTTGGCGTTTATCAAATCTTCTTGATGGAGGAGAAGTTGAAAAACATATTTACCTTAAGGACTAACTGTTACTTTATGCATAAATCGCTACAGAGATAGAACGAGGGCAGAATGAACAGCCTTGAGTGATCCAGTAAACAGTTGCTTGTTTTTTTAATAAGCTTACTTAGGCTTTCATTAGGCTTCACTGTGTAATCATACAAACTGCTCCTCAATAGCTTTTCCTCTTGCTGGGCACTTGAATAATTAGTCTGATAAGATCAGTTCCAGGTACAGACATTTTGAGGCAATGGTTTCATCAGTTATAACATGATTATTACTATGATAGTTTTAGGGCTGTCACTATTGAATTTGATTTGATTGATCTACTGATTTTTCTGAAATCAAAACTAAACTAAGTTAGAAAATACATAAAATAACCCATAGCCATTCCAAAAATTCTAAAATACTTTGTTATAAAAATATAAACAAAGGATACATTAAAGTGATGTACAAATGGCACTTGACCACATCATTTACCCCTTTCATTAATAAATTAAAAAGCAACCAGAATTTTATACAAAATGTTTTATATTCTACTTTCAGGCGGATAAAAGCTAGTGTGTCTTAGCTGGACATTTAACAGTTGAAATATCTACAGGGTGTGTTGATGCTTTTTTATTCCTGAAGTAGCTGCAGTTCTTAATGCGCCATCAACGTTTCTTGTTTACCATGTGTTTTGTTGTACTTGCATTAACTGGCCACCAGGTGGCAGCTAGTATTTTTAGTACTGTGCGCTAAAGACAAGCACCTATATATAGGTCATATATCAAGTCAAGAAACTATAACCTTAAAACATGTGTAAGCTCCCCAAACAAAAGACAAAGATAATCAGGCTGTAAATACCTGTAGGAAGACAGGATTCATAGATTTAGAAGAGCTGGTGCAGTGCAATGAATGTCTCGTTCAATGTGTTGAAAATGGGTTGTGGTTGACAGCACACAAGGCCGAGGGCCTCTTGCATGCTACCCTGCTCCATATGTCCATGGTATGCAGTTCTCTGTGAAGTGTTCTTTCAGAAATTGATTGTGAATGACCAACTTGACTTCTAGAAGTAATTATTGCCTCTAAGCGAAGTGATTTTCATTCACAAGCCAGGAAACTAGCTGGTGGTCCCTGCCCATCATCGTTCAGCCACAATTTTGAGGAGAATTTCTTGTTGACTGGAATTTTTGTCACTGTTGGTAGATCTGTATGACTGTACACTTCAATACACCTGCAAATTCAGCAACTTCCTTCACACTCTGGCCTTTGGCATTACTAAATGTAATCACTCCTTTTTGCCAGTGGTTAACATCCGCTTAGTGACCTATTTTCCACACATCAAAAAAGACATTCGCTGCACTGTACCACCGCTTCTCAATCTATGAATCGAAGAACAAAATTTAGTTCTTCTTGATAATCCTCAGCATTGCATGAACTCCTTCAACGTTTAACCTAATTGAGTACTGATAAACCAAACCAAATCAGAGAACTACAAGTACCACTGGTACAAATTAATACAAATACCAATAAATCAGAAAAACTACAAATAACACTGGACTGCCATGATAAGAGGTTTGCAAAAGCTTAAACCAGCACACGAACATACAGAACTTTTAAAATCTAATTTTCTCAAGAAATAGAAAATTTGGAATGAACATCTGGCTCGGATTATATACAGTGTTTGTAATACTCATATAAATTGTGAGCTAGCCATGTTGACCCATTTTAAATAGATTTTTTTTGTGACGGCCCTCACAACATCATACTATACAAAGAAGATTTAATGTTGTCATTGTTCATTATGCAGTTTAACAACTTTTAAAGCAATAGGTCAATTCATACAAAACTACTTGCCCATCATTTTCTGGATTTTTTGCACTATACCTGCTATTATCATCAGACATTAACTATTTATATAAAGACTGAACCAACGTGATGCAGATGTAGTTTGTAAAACTATGCAGTTTATTTACAGAGTATATCAGCCTTACTTATTGTAGTGGTTTTAAACCCTTATGGAGTTATCATATTCATGCTACTCTGCAGTAATCATGTGATCTATAAGCACTCATTTTAAAATTGTAACTTAAGTACTTAACCAGCTGTGCATTAACAGTTACTTTTAGCAATTATACATGGGTTTAGCATTGCGCAATGCATAATATGGTCAATGGAAAGAAATAAACACCTCATAATTCTAATATACTTATGAGTTCATTTATTTCTTCACAAAATTATTATTAATACAGATATTATCATGAGAAGAATTACCTTCTGCAAGGTTCTTAAGGACAGATGTGCTGTGCTAGGCTGCTGAACAGCTGCTTCCTGGCCTTGAGAAGTCCAGTCTACAGTATATGATCCCATCCACATGTATCTGGTTTTTTGAAAAAATGTTTTGCTTTTCTTCTTAATTTTGCTCTCAAATCTAGTGGCATCAAATGAACACTGAACACTGAAATATCCTTAGTTAGAGAACACAACTGTAACAGATTCTGTGGTAGTGAATATTTGAAGTATATATTTAAGTTTATATTTAATATTTAAATGATCTTTTCCTGTAAAAATATATTGTTATTAACTTTTAAGATATACAGTTAAACCATTTTGGACCTTTAAAGTTATAGTTAAATTGTTTACCTTTTTGGATACAAATTCAGTACCTTATTACTGACAGTGTTTAATGGCTGTATTCCAAAGAAGCTTTATTTTTTTAACTGCATATTTTATCTTACTGTACAGCCGTACTATGGTGTAAACAGTTTTTACAAGAAATCAAAAGCTTCTGTTTCATTTGTTTGCTCATACAGTTAAATATATACTGGACTACTGCAGCTCAGTCTCATTCTATGGACTTACTGCCACCCTGAGGAAGCTGTGGAAAATGTGTGATGTGTAATTTCACAACTTTTTTCAAAGTTTTGGTGTCTTCCATCTTTTACCACAGCAGAACTGATTATTTTTGTCGATCAGGAGCATGATTTAGTGAGTGAACAAGCCATTAGGACATAGCATTAGCCTACAATATACAACAGAGACAGATGTGTAGGTGTTGCTAAAAGTTACACACACACACACACACACACACACACACACACACACACACACACACACACACACACACACACACACACACACACACAGGGTCTTCTGGCCCTGAGCCTGCTTCTCTAACTCATAGTCCATACCTGCCCTCAGTGCTGAATTTAACATATTAGATCAACATTAACATACAGTGTGACAGTATTTATGCTGTTTACTGTATTTGATCTATTTTGTAGACTTTTCTTTGGAGAGTGAATGAAGTGAATCTGTGTTAATGACTATGTGAGTGTGAAAAGCCTTAAAGATTCCACAAAATGTTAAGGTTCTTTACCAACATATGGTTAGTTGAACTGTACCATTAAGGAACCATCTAGAAGCTTTATTCTGAAGAGCGTAGATAGCTGATGAAGTGCAGATGTTTAGTAGCAGCCTCTCTACACTGTCTCTACCTAACATGGGCTATAACACTGCAGCTTGTACATTCCTGTCCAAAGCTCATAAAAGAGAGAGAGAGAGAGAGAGAGAGAGGAAGAGAGAGAGAGAGAGAGAGAGAGAAAGAGAGAGAAAGAGAGAGAGAGAGGGAGAGCTCAAAACAGACAGAGAATTCCAGAATTGCAAATGCTTGTACATTTATGTTGAAACCTGTAGACATTTCTGACTCACATTTGCTCACTCATAATCCAATAACTCATCTCTTTCCTCTTCTTTAACATCTTAAAATACACTACTGGCTAAAAGTTTTAGAACTCCCCAATTATTCCCGTCATTTATTGCAGTTCACGTCATTCATCCAGTGAATAGCTTGTAATGATACAGAGGTAAATGGTGACCTGTGAAGAGGTTTAAAAAAGTAATGTTACCCAAAACTGAAAATGAATTGACATTACAGAATGAATCAAAAAGGCTTTTGTCAGGGACACAAAATGGGTTAACAGGTGAAAGCTGTTCTGCAGTAATGGAGATAGATCAAGCCTTGAAAGCTGGTGCTACTAATTCCTACAGAGTGAGAGGCATCCTGAGCCACCATGCCTACCACAGCATTCTGCAGCGCCATGCAGTACCATCAGGTATGAGCCTAGTTGGTCAGGAGTTCATCCTACAGCAAGATAATGACCCACAGTAAGTCCAAACTCTGCCAGAACTACCTCAGGAAAAAACAACAAGATGGTCAGCTTGAAAACATGGAGTGGAGGACAGTCTCCAGACTTAAACCCCATCCAGCTGATTAGGGATGAAGTGAAAAGCAAAGCAAACCTACAAGTGCCAACATTTATGTGAACTTCTGCAGCAGATTTGTGAAGAACTGAAGAATGTTTGATGTCTATTGTAGACATTACGAGTGTGTTCAGCCATTATATCGGACAAAGGTGCTACTCTGATTAAGTTTAGATACATTTTGGTCTATAAATGTACTCCATGATGTCTAACTCCAAGTGTTTATCTGTACTGTACTGTGCTTTCATTTCAGAATGCAATACATTAAACTGAGTAATTTGCAATAAGTACCTGAAAAAATGGGCTGTTCTAAGACTTACATGTTGGCTGGCACAGCTTAGACTTATGTATTGGATCATTATCTTACTGTGGGATAAACTCCTGACCAACTAGGCACATATCTGAGGGTACTGCATGGCGCTTCAGAATGCTGTGGTAGGCATAGTGGCTCACTGTGCCTCTCACTCGAATTAGTAGGAATTAATAGCACCAGCTTTCAACGCTTGATCTACCTGCAGAACAGCTTTCACCTGTTAACCCATTTCATGTTCCCTGATAAAAGCCTTTGTGTATAATTCTGTAATGTAAATTAATTTGTCTATTTTTGGGTAATCTTAAA
>BRDA01075353.1:10178-33493 GCA_036984385.1 Crenuchus spilurus | reverse complement strand
TTTCACCTGTTAACCCATTTCATGTTCCCTGATAAAAGCCTTTGTGTATAATTCTGTAATGTAAATTAATTTGTCTATTTTTGGGTAATCTTAAATTTTTTAAAACTTCTGGTAGTTCACCATTTACCTTTGTGTCATTACAAGCTATTCATTGGACTTGAATCCCAATAAATTATTTAAAAAGTTTGGGTGTTCTAAACCTTTTGGTAAGTAGTGTAGGGATTATCCAAAAATATTTAAGTCATATTTACATCTGTGAAGTTATAAGTGAAGTTATAAGTGAAGTTATAAGTGGTCTACTGATAGCAGTGTTTGTTGTACACTAGTTTATGAGCTAATATATTTTATTCTACAGATTATTGAGGTTGTTTATGGACAATATCTTCTCTATTGTATCCACAATATTTTTATATCCCATAATACCTTGCAAAAACTATGTGCAAAATTTTTGATAGAGGGTAAACAGCTGTACTAAAGCCTTTAAAGTCACTGTGAACAACTTGTGGGAGAAAAAATGGTGACACTGTCCTCTACCTCACCCTTCTACAATAGAAGATTGAGTATCTGGAGCTCAAACAGTTTTCTTCTGGAATAAAAGTGTTGTGTTGTCATGAGACATATTGATTGATTGGTAGTGTAGGGAATACATGCTAGCAGATCCAGACTATTTAGGCTTAAATTGCTCGTGTTTTAGGTTTTTTTTTACTTTAATGCCTACACAGCTGCACAGGTCAGTGTGGGAGAACATCATAAACAACAGCTTGAATCATCATATCAAGTGGAAGAGCTGGAAGAGTTCTGGCACTACATTTATCTTTCTTAATCTCTTCTTTGGCTATCAGTCTCTCCTTTGATGGACTTGAAGAAGTCTACTCTTGATTTTTAGCCTGTCTGATGTATTTAGATGTTTTTTTGTTCTTTCCTGCTCTGCACTGAGTGGGTTTCCTGAGTCATTTGTCTTCTGCACTTTGATGAGAATACGCCTGTGGCTGGAAATTAGCCATCAACTTTACCACAAGAGGGAGCCACAGAATCTGATACCTCTGATATCACACACACCATCTTGATTACAGGTCTGTGTAAGCAAATCTGGTGCACTTTTCCCAAGCTGGTTTGTGTACATCTGGACCAACATCTGGAGTGCAGCTCTCACCTTATGTAAAGCTGATTTATCCTTAGCTCTGCACTTGCACAGGCAACATTTGCTCCCATTTCTCCTCTAAAATACATTCTTTGTATTTCAACTATGTGCCAATAGTGCAGATTTTCTTAGGGGGAGAAAAAATTGTCTATTTTCCTGGCGAGATTTTATGACTTGAATGATATACGACCAAGGAAAGCTGCTGGCCCATAGAGACACTTCTGACATAACCACAATAAAAGAAAAAAAGAAAAACAGCTTGAAATATGTTCTAAATATCTCTTTGTATTTCTGTAACTGGAGTCGCAGTATAGTGCATTGTCTCCAAATGTAACATTTTCAGTAGAATCTTAGAAGAAATGACATCACAGATTTATTTAATTTATTGCGTAAACTCAACTAACACACACAAAAAAATGCTGGAGCAACACTTGTTTCTAAAAAGAATCTTTTAGTGGATGGTTCTATGATGGATCAGTTTTGTCCATGAAGAGTATAAAGAGCCTTTGCAAAGCTTCTATACCAATTCAAGATTAAACATTTACATTAAAACTTTTAAGAAGTTTTTAAATGGTCATTTTCATATAAATATAAATAGTTGCTTAAAAATAAATAATTAATTGAACTGAACTATAATGATGTCAAATCAGAGCCAAACTATCACCACCACCCCAGCCTTGAGCTTATTTCCCATAACCCCCTCTCCATTATTAGTGCAAAGGTGTGCCAGTTCCAGAAGCATTGCTGGAGAACAGGAGAGGCTGGTGGAGTCATTGACTGTGTGCCTATAAAAGCTGTGTCTCCCCCTGCCCAAGCCCATTTCTCCCTCTCGGCTCACACTAAAGAGGAGGTGAGGATGAAGCTCCTTTTCGCAGCAGCTTTTGCACTCTGTGTTCTTTCTGTCTTTGACCAGGTGGACTCCTCCGCTTATGATAAAATAGTGGCCCACAGTCGCATACGGGCAAAGAAAGAAGGGTAAGGATGATTATTTACTGAAAATTAAAAAAAAGTAAAAAAAAAAAAAAAAAAATTAAAGTGAATTAAATTAAGGCACTAGACATTGACTACTATACTGTATTTATGCAATTGTTTTGCATGTATCTTTTGTAATATTTAATATCATTAATTTGTAGCAGTATATTACAGGCTTATCAATCAATTAAAGAATTAATGCTAATTAACATTCATACAAACAAACTAATATATATATATATATATATATATTAAACACATAGATTGTTTAAAGACATATTTCATGGAGAATGAAAGCCTTTTGGATAACATGCCTGTAAGATCAACGCTCATACCCAGGCTTGTTATCCATTTATTAACTTTATTAACAATAATTTATTAAAATTAAGATTTATTAAGATTATGATTATCCAGGAATTACTATGACTTATTTGTTAATTACTATGTAATTACTATGAAAATGGGAATTTGAAGTGTGGGCCCATATTCAGACTTTTAGATTTTAAGGGAATAAGTTTGTTATACAAGAACTAATGGAAAATAAGTGAACTAATCATAATTTCATAGCCATGCTCTTGTTTATTACACATTTACAAGTCCAAACCCTTCAGCTTTGCCTGCTGTAGTGATCTTATGCTGTGTCTGACTCTTCCTTTGGCATGTTCTTCTCAGACCAAATGTGTGCGCTCTGCAGCAAGTGGTTGGGACCAAGAAGAAGTACTTCAGCACTTGTCGTAATTGGTACCAAGGGGCCATTTGTGGAAAGAAAGCGTAAGTGTGACTTTTTTAGAACTCCTTGGGGCTCTTAAATAGTCATTCTGATTTTACTCTCCAGGGAACAGAGGTGTTCCAATTGATGGGTGTATTTGCTCCTCCATGTTAGGTCATTGCTTTCCATGCTGTTAAAGACAATGCAGACAATCTTTATGCATTTTTAGCATCTATGAAAGTTAGATTCTAGCCTGCACGAGTTTAATCAAGGTGAGGAAATGATGTTTCTCTCTTTACTTCCTGCATGCTGTGTGATACAGATGATTCACTGTATGCGGTGACTTGCTGAGCTGCAACTATAGAGTCCCATAGTGCTTAATTGATATAAAGTGGGAACGACTGCTAGCAGGACTTATTACTAATGATTAAAGCAAACCACAGTGCTGGCTTGGAGCAATGGGCCATGTTGAAACAGCTCACCTTAAATTCCCAGCCGTGGACTAAGAACACACCTGTCTGCTAGATCAGAAAGTAGTCACACACAGCTGAGCGAGTTGATGTTTGAGTTGGCATCCCAGAGTTAGTGTAGTGACAGACAACTGCTCAAAAAGACAGAATGAAAGAAAACACGGACATTGAACTTTTGATTCACTCACTAGAAGTCTCAGTGATGAGGAGGCTGGGTTTTGAAGGCAAACCACAAATGTTGATTCATGTTGAGTCTGGGATGCCTCTGGTTTCCATTTCTTTTTCCATGGTTGGAAAGGAGGGGGGGGGGGTTCAGGGTTTGCAGAGAGAACAGCCCCTTGTGCCATGGACCAGGCTGGCCACAAAGCTCTGGGATGACGGCTCCTCCAGTGCTGTTGGTCTTACCTCGGCGCCTCTCCTCAAACATGGAGCTCAGCCAGACCAGAAGTTCTCATCAGCAGTTCAGCTCAAGCTTCAAATCTGCTGGAGCTTTCCTGCTGCTCTTGCACTTTTGTTCCATGCCTAGTGTTTCTGCAAACTCAGCAGAATGGCAATTATTTCATCTGTATCAGTGAAATGTTTATGAATGTCCTCCTTACTCTAAGTCTTCATTCAGAGCTTGTACATCGTTAGTGGTGGTTGGGTTTCCAGGGTTCGCTGTTCCCTGGAGTTTCGGGTGTCAGTATTGCAAATTATAATTATCCTTAAATCATTGGCACATGTGAACCCTGTAGATTTTCCTTCCATTGTTTAGTTTCAACTGATCAAGATCTTCTGATGACACTAAGTAGTTGGAATAAGTTTACAGGGTTAGGGTTAAAACTAAACCTAGGATGATGATGATGATTGATGGGCACATCTGTTGCTTCCAATAAAACAAACAATGCAACGTCCATCTGCTTTTTGTTCCAAAATATCGACATGTGCTTTAAATTGTTGCAGTTTACCCTAAGACCTTTCATAATTACTGCTTTAAGTAACGACTGCCCTGTTCCTTTACTAGGAAAAAATGTCTATAAAATACAGTAGGAAACCCTTTAACTGCTCTAAAACTGCTGATGTGGTAGAAAACCAGCAGCTTGCCAAATCAGGCTTTCCTCCTTTCGTGGGAGAGATGTTTGAGAGACTCTCTTTGTGTTTGACTCTCTCTTTTTCTTCTTTTTTGCCTATAAATGTCTGAAAGTGTAACAGATGCTGTGATGATCTCATCACCAATCCCCTATCCCCTCCTTTTTGCTCGCTGTGCTTCAAAGTTCCTGGCACGGTAGAAAATGGCAGCCAGCCATGACCTTGAAGCCCACTTGCAGAGAGAACTTTTGACTGGTTGACGGCTTCCTGTCTGACTGCTTCCTCTGTGAAGCTAGTGTGGTGAAAGAAAGTGCTATGCTCTCCATTTGTTTCTTTAAGGCTCAATATTGTTCATTCTCATAGAACCATCCCACTACTTTCCATTTTGAGCATGTCTCTCCCACACAGGGCATCCATGGAGCTTAGTTCAGGTTGATTTGTATGTTTTTGTCTAGCCCGGTGTTCCAATGACTGAGATGCAGGAACATGTGGAACCATTTGATGATGTGGAAGCTTCCCAGGACTGCAGGCCAATAACCTTTACCCCCTTACTAAGCCCCTGTCTCCACTCACACACACACAAACTGCTATCTATCAAGCAAAGGCACTAACACCAAGGCTTGAGGATCTGTTAACTTCTGTATCAGCAAATACTGTGTCTCTTGGTGTGGTTTGAGGGAAACATCTAGAGAACTCTCCATACACTCAAAAAATAAATGCTTTAAATGAACTTAATTTAATCATGGACAGTGGTTCCACACAAAACAATTGTGTTTGTTCAACTTAAAAATCTCTTTTGAATGCTACGCAAAAAACTTGTGTGATTAAAACACAGCCCAATTTTGTCAATCCCACTCAAAGTAATAATGTTCACCTAAGCCAATTCAAATACTTTACAGTGACTTATAAAATTAAGATTCTCAGTCCATCGTCACAAACAATTTAGGGAACCCAATTCACCTGATTTCCATGTTTTTGGACTGTGGGAGGAAACTGGAGACCCCGAAGGAAACCCACCCAGACACGGTGAGAACATGGAAACTCTGCTCAGATGGGGATTCGAACCCAAGACCTCAGCGCCAAGAGGCAAACGTGCTAACCACTAAGCCACCGCTGGTCTCTGTCTGTGAGGAGTTTGGGTGTTCTCCCTGTGTCCGTGTGGGTTTCCATTGGGTTCTCCAGTTTCCTCCCACTTCTATTCTAAACATAATTACTCAGTACAATGCAATAAGTCAAAATGGATAGAAACATGACAGAACCTAAGAAGAAACATGAAAGAAAAAAGAAGTTGCTTGTCAAACTTGCTTGTATTTCATTGAAAGAAACACTTATCTGCTGGAAGCAGATGTGGCACCACCGAGCTGCCCCAATGTAACTAAAGTAAGCTGGATTAACGGGCAGCATTGTGGCTTAGTGGTTAGCATGTTCGCCTCTCAGCGCTGAGGTCTTGGGCTCGAGTCCCCATCTGAGCGGAGTTTCCATGTTCTCCCCGTGTCTGCATGGATTTCCACCCGGGTCTCCAGTTTCCTCCCACAGTCCAAAAACATGGAGGTCAGGTGAATTGGGTTCTCTAAATTGTGTTTGTGACCCAGTGATGGACTGAGAATCTTATTTTTATAAGTTACTGTAAAATATTTGAATTGGCTTAGGTGAACATGACTAGTTTGAGTGGGATTGACAAAATTGGGTTGTGTTTTAATCACACAAGTTTTTTGCGTAGCCTTCAAAAGAGATTTTTATGTTGAACAAACACAATTGTTTTGTGTGGAACCACTGTCTATGATTAAATTAAGTTCATTTAAAGCATTTCTTTTTTGAGTGTAGTCTGCACATTTTCATATATTCATTTATAGCTGGTTGTAAAAGTACCCTGCAAATGATTGGTGCTACAGTGAAGAAACATAAAATGCATTAATAGGATATATGAGAAGCTCTGCCACAGGGCATACATGTTTATGTGTTGACTCAGTGTGTATTTGGTAATTTATAGTTCCTCTTTAGCTGTTTTAAAAATCACCACTAATGAGCAGATGCACAAAAATGGGCAAAGACATTCCAATTTATGTCAAGATGCATGTTATTTTTTTAAGCATGTTAACATAACTAATAACAGTAACTGTTGAGAATATCATGCAATAAATGCATAAGTTAAAAAGGTTTCATATATTAGTATACTGAATTTTAGCCTCTTTATGACTTTTATGTTTGCATTCTCAACTTTAACTCCCAGTCCGAGCTTTCCTTCTGGTTGCAACTTTGATTCCACTGTACCATGATGAAGCCAAAAAAATGTCCCTCAAGTTAACCACATCACAAGGTTGGGCAAGAAGCTTGCCTTCAAAGATGCCATTTTATGTGCTAATAATGTTGTGGCAGTGTAAGGCTAGTGGGACATACTTGTTCAAACCTCGAGGCCACATAGCATGTTTATATAATGAGACAGTTGATGATTTCCATATGAAAAGATGTTATGTTCATCTCATAGTGTCTATAAAGCCTTATGTAGCTTGTAAAGATAAAGAGATACTGGAAAATGAGAGGATGTTTATGTGTTTGAAGTCTATAAACTTTAGCAGTATTTTATTTGGGATGAGTGAAAATGTACACATTTCCAGAGCTTTGGAAATAAAAAAAAACTGTAATTATAGTTAAGTTAATATTGTTTCATTGCATTTTTCTTTTCTCTGTAGTACTGTTCTCTATGAGTGTTGTCCAGGATATATGATGCTGGATGGCATGCGTGGTTGTCCTGCTGGTGAGTAACTTGAGCTTGTATCATAATATCATTTTAGGAAATCTGAATAGTGATTTACAGTCAGAAAAATTGTGGAAAACTTGCACGACTTGATATTTAGATGGATGGATGGATGGATGGATGGAAGGATGGGTGGGTGGATGGATGAATGGATAAATAGATGGATAGACAGATTGATTGATTGATTGATTGATTGATTGGTTGATTGATTGATTGATTGATTGATGGATGGAATGATTGACTGATTGATTGATTAACTGATGGATGGATGGATGGATGGATGGATAAATAGATGGATAGATAGATTGATTGACTGACTGACAGACTGATTGATTGATTGATTGATTGATTGATTGATTGATTGATTGATTGATTGATGGATGGATGATGGATAGATTGATTGATTAACTGATGGATGGATGGATGGATGATGGATGGTTGGATGGCTCAATAGATGAATGGATAGATGGATGGATGGATGAATCAAAACAAAGTGCAAAGTATTACCATACAAAAATGTTTTATTATATAATAAAGTTAAAATGAAAAGAACAATATGCAATTTGATATGCAGGTGATTGTGCAGTGTCATATCCATTAAATGATCATAAATGTCTTATCAGAAGCCTAGTACAATATTCCAAACTCACAAAGTTACTGTGCTCTGTAAACAAAGTAAACAGTGACATATTTGTAGATGTGCAATATGTGTAGATACAAAAAAGTATCAATACATAGTGATATGAGAAGAGAGATGATGTAATGCCCATTTAATGCTCAGTGCATAGTTCTGCTAGAGTGATTGGACAGCAGGGGACATTGATCATAATGGTCATAATGGAAAACTGAAAATTCACTGTAATCTGTAATGTTTTTCTTTCACTAGTTGCTCCTATTGACAATGTGTATGGCACCCTTGGTCTGGTTCACGCTGACACCACACAGAAGTACTCTGACATGTCCAAGCTGAGGGAGGAAATCGAGGGATCTGGATCATACACCTTCTTCGCCCCCAGTAATGAAGCTTGGGATCTCTTAGATACGGTATTACACAAGTCTTCATACTTTTGTGCTTATTTAAAACCACAAACACACCAAGAAAGGCAACTGACATGAACATGTGTGCAAAGAAATTTATTTATTAGGTAAGACTAAGTCACAAGAATGTAAACAAAGGCAAATTTGAGTTCCATGAATCAAGTCTCTTCCTTTTAATTCATTATTACTATTCTTATTATTGTTAGACCATCAGATAATAACTGGTTTAGAGCTGAAATCTTGACTGTGCTGGCAACACAATTGCTGAACTTGAATATATGTAAATAAATGAATTTGATGTATATATATAAAACTGTCAATGTCCAAACAGGAAGTGAGAAGTGCCTTGGTGAGCAATGTTAACATCGAGCTGTACAATGCTCTACACTATCACATGGCCAACAAACGCCTCCTCACTAAAGACTTGAAGAATGGACTGACCATCACCTCCATGTACAATGACCTGAGTCTGCACATCAACCATTACTCTAATGGGGTAGGTGTGGTTGAGTATTCAGTCAGAGTACTTTGAGTCTATTTGTTCAGATATTTGAAGTGCAGAAGCACTTTCCAGATTTGGACAGTGCATATATTATATTTGTAGGCCTAAGTATTTCTCTTCTGTTCTTCAGATTGTCACTGTGAACTGTGCTAGGATCATTCATGGCAATCAGATAGCCACAAATGGTGTGGTCCATGTTATTGACCGTGTTATCACTGCAGTTGGAAACACCATTCAGGATGTGATTGACGTTGACGATGATCTGAGTTCCCTGAATGTAAGTTCTGGATGCATCACAACCACAGGAAACACTTATATATACAATAACCTTTACAATAATTATTGAAGGCTAATAAACTTTTTTAACTTTTGACATTCTTGTATTATATATTCAATAGCATAATATATTCACTACTCTCCATTCTCTATTCAATTCTCTGAGTAGATATTATTGTTTTCTTTCCAGACTGTGGCTACAGCCGCTGGCCTGATGGACAAGTTGGGTGAACCTGGTCACTTGACCCTGTTTGCTCCCACCAACGAGGCCTTTGATAAGATAGATCCAGATGTTATGGAAAGACTCATGGGTGACAAGGGTGTCCTCCAAGGTAAGCCAGTAAGCGAAAGAACAAGAACTTCTCTTACCTGCTTGAAATTCCTTTCAAAACAAAGCATTTAGAATACAAAAGATGCTTTGAGTAAGCAACAGTCCTAATATTGATGGCAGACTTGGCACAAATCTGGACTTTATTCCTTTTTAATGACTTGAATGTCCAAAGGAAATACAGTTGTGATGGATCCCTTGTGCAAAGCTTGCTGATCTGAGTGAACTAAGAGTGCTGGAGTTACATTTAATTTTATCCCCATTCAAACCAGATGGGAACCACATCAGTCCATTATGTGAATTTGGAATTCTCAGACAGTTGGCAAACAGTGGTAAATCCAGATTTATGACTGCCCTGACAATTAGACACAGATATTGTTTTATTTGAAGTGTTTTGGGATGTGAGAAACTCCATTTCTCCAGTTCTTGTTATCATTTACTTTTTGCCCAAATACAGTACATGCTTGCATTGGAACTTGCATTGCATTGGAGCTGTTGCTTTAACTCTTGATCAAGTAAAGAAAGCCTTACCCTACAGTATGTATTAACAGCTAGATTCATTTATTGAACAACTGACTGGTGTGTCAAAACTGGTTAATGATCCACAGTGTCCATAATGGGGAACACATAACAATTTAATTTTTGTTCTAGACCCCAAACACTAATGTCAGAACGTGATCTGTCTTTAAACTTGTATATTTAGAGAAAACTCACCTCTACTGGACAGCTTGTCCAATACTAAGCTACACCCCCTTAAACAAAAGTTGCAAAGCCAGTGGTACTTGGTTCCAGTGAGTCATGTTTTTTCTAGAAGTGCTAGAATGTAAATTCTTAGTGCTGAAGGATGATCAAAAAGATCTGAAGTTAGCATGCGCTGCATCATGCCAAGTGCAGTGAGGCAGGAAACAGCTGTAGGTTTTACTATCCAGCGAAAATTGGCCGTGTTAGGATCCTTCAATTTTTACCAGTCTCTTGTCATTCATTTGACTGGAACATCAGAGCATTTTGCTTGGAGTGAAATAGAGAAGAGTTGTTGACAGGTTTACTCTCCAAGGACTCAAGGGCTCCCAAGGACACCTGGGGCTCATGACTTGATGCAGACAATATGAAAACAACTTCAGTTTAAAAAATTTTTGCTCGTTGGAGAAGAAAAGTAGGACAATAAGTGAAAATGCATAAATGGTCAACAAAGAACATATATTGTTGAATGTGAAAACATTTGTAGAGGTTCATAGAGATAAAGATGTTATTACTCTGTGAATGTTGTACTTTTTCTTTAAAGACATTTTTGAGTTTTGGTTGCACGTCAGTTAACCTACATTTACATAAAGTGTCTCCTGGTAAAAGTTCTAAAAAACTACCATCAAATAAACAACTTAACAATCTAATTCAACAGTTACTGGTTTCACACCTCAATTAAGTGTTATACATTTTCTCACTTTTAACACAGAGTGCCATCATAAGCTGTTTCTCTCTGTCCACAGCCCTGATTAACTATCACCTGTTGGACTCAGTCCAGTGCTCTGAGGCCATCATGACCGGAACTTCATATGAGACTCTGGAGGGCTCCAACATTGAGATTGGCTGTGCTGGAGACAGCCTCACAGTCAACGGAATCAAGATGGTGCTGAAGAAAGATATTGTCACCACTAATGGTGTCATTCACCTGATTGACCAGGTTCTCATGCCAGACTCAGGTAAGATTCTTCTTATGCATCTTCTAATTAACAGCAATTACATTATAGTCCACCTGAGAAAATGATGTTTAAAAATAGTTTTGTGAATGTTAACACATTAAAAACATATTAACAGTAAATTATTAGTGACTCAGTTTTAGCACCATTATCATGTTATTAGTGGAAGAGATTATGGTCCATGGGAACCCTGCATTCACATGATTGCAATAAAAAAATGCAACATGATTCAACTTATTTATTTTCTCATATTTATAACAAAATGTTCAAGCTAATTAAAAACTCAAAATAAATAAAATAAAAAATAATTATGGTTATAAAAAAATAATTATGGTTAATTATGCAAAGCAATGCAATTAATTATGATGAAATATTTGTCACAACTATTTTTAAACTTTTTATATGTGTGGAAGTCTTTATTTGCATAACAATAAAACAGTAAAATGTAACTTTCAGGTCTCATTTCAATGCAGTACAATATTTTTAGTTTTACCTGAATACCTTATCACATACGGATGTGGGCCACTTCTGGCTGAGAAATGATGCTGGCCCACTGTCAGCACTGACAAACTGCATGTGAGCCAAATGTGGCCCTCATATTGAAAATACATATTTGCCCTACATGTACCATAACAGATACAGACCACTACTGGCAGAGATATGGCAGTGCTACCTATATATGAGTCATAAGTTGCCCACATTTTAAAAAACCTATTTGGCTCATATGTTCTAAAACAGATGTGGCTCACTTCTGGCAGAAATATGACAGTGCTACCTACATATGAGCCATAAGTGGCTAGTTTCTGGTCCAGATTTTGCCCATTTGTGTGTCCTTCTCATTTGACTGATATGTGGCCCTAATCTGGCATATATGTGGCCCGTATATTGCAACTGGAAATGGCCAAATGAAAATGGGGGATGAGGGCTAAATGTGGGCCAAAATAATTTTGCTATCTGGGATGCTATATTATAAAGTCGGTGAGTTACTACTAAAATGTAACTAATCTATGCAATTGACAGGACATTTTCCAGTTTTTAGGGAAAAACCAACTCATTCACTTCTATGTTTTACACATGTAGGAATTTGAACTTTATCTCATGAAGTGATGACATACACTAGTGAACACATATATACTAGGGGACAGTGAGCCCAGAGTGGTGGGCAGCCCCATCAGCCACAGTGCCTGGGCAGCAGTTGGGGGTTAGGTGTCTCACTCAAGAGCACTTCAGTCATATCCTCCTGGTTCAGGTTGAACCAGCATCCAAGCCCGTTTCTCTAACCTCTGTCTGGATATTAATTTGTGATTTATAAAAAACATGCTGTCCAAACAAACATTTAAAAAGATTCTTGGCTTCCACACCACTGTACTTCCTATATTGAATACTAAATATCCCACACTGCACTTTCTTCTCTAAGCTAAACAGGTGATGGAGCTGGTTGGATCATCTCAGTCCACCTTTGGTGACATGGTGTCTGAACTGGGTCTGGCAGCATCCATGAGACCGCAGGCTGAATACACACTGCTGGCCCCTCTCAATGTTGCCTTCAATGGTAGGTCACTCTAAATCAAGTCACCTTTGGCAGACCTGTCTTCTGAATTTGTGCTCTGAATTATAAGTTTCATTTTCCAGTTCTTCTCTCTCTCTCTTGCCAAACTCCTACTCAGAATTGTTTACAGACAGTCTGCATCATTCTTCTTTATTTTAAAAACATGTTACTTCCCTTCTTTCTTGGCAGATTCTTCCATTATTTCTTTTACCTTCCCATTACTTTAGCCCACACTGTATCACAGATATAAATACTTAATTAATGAATATTCATTTTATTTATGTTTTTTAGATCAATATTTATTTTAAAAAATGCCACAGAGACTCTACTGTCTCATTCATATCCTCATATCATAGGTTATGTCTCAGATTGACTTTATGCTCCAATAATGGAATTAATGTTGTATTTTCAGCTCTTACAGGTAAAAAGTGCTTTTAAAAATGCACAATTTTCTTTTGGATTTGCAAAGAAATTTTTTTTTGTTCTACATTTAATAAAGTATTTGCATATCTAAAAAAAAAATATTTAGAAACATTTCTAAAGTATCCACAAGAGCTTTTTACAAGAAAATAAAAATAACATTTTAAAAAATCAGTATTACATAACTTCCACCTTCATGTTAGAGTGTTTGAAAATCTTTTTAAAGGCACTGAAATAACTCCTTGGCAGTTCAAAAAACAAAAGGTTCTTGGAAGATTTTAACAGGGATTATCATATTGACACACCAGCAGAACCCTTAAAAGATGAAACAGGTACATTTCTTGATATATAAAAGGTTCTTGCAGAAACTCAGTCTGTTTCTAAAATATCTTTAATTAATGTATGACTGGGCGGCACGGTGGCTTGGTGGTTAGCACGTTCGCCTGTCAGCGCTGGGGTCTTGGGTTCGATTCCCCATCTGAGCGGAGTTTCCATGTTCTCCCCGTGTCTGCGTGGGTTTCCTCTGGGGACTCCAGTTTCCTCCCACAGTCCAAAAACATTGGGATCAGGTGAATTGGGTACTCTAAATTGTCCGTTGGCGCCCTGTCCTGGGTTTTGTTGATTGATGTAATGCCCTGCCCTGCGCCCAGTGAGGGGGAAGGGGACTAACCGCGACCCTGATAAGGAATAAGCGGGTGTGATAATGAATGAATAATGTATGACTAAGAAATTAAAACAATGTATGAACTATTTATAATAGCTACCTAAAATAATATTTTGCCAATCAGGAAAGGGTCATTCAAAGTACTTTAAGGGTTTTCAATGAAACCATAACTTCATGCAGGCACTTGTAAGGGTTCTGCCTGTGCAATATCTGAGGAATTCCTAAAAGATCTTCCAGGAACCTTTTGTTTTTAAAGTGTAATGCTTTGAAATGTTTATGAAATGGTTTCCATACAGAGGTGAACTAGAGAAACTGAGAAGAGTTCAATCTGGAACTTGTAAAAGTGGATGTATATGGCACATTGGAAATAATGGATCAGCTCCAGGATAGAGTAGCGCTTGTATAATACGGCTTTAGGTCTTCAGTATACAGTAACTTTCCCCCAGAATAAAGCTGTAGACCTCCCAAGAGGCAGACCTGGGCCAGTCCTCATAAATGCAGTGTATTTATGATTAATGATAGCCTAGAAACGTTAATCATTTGATGTTTATAGGGCTATTTAGCCCATTTACAGGCCATGCTTGGGGGGAAAAGGATAGTGCTCCAAGCAACAATAAGTGAAAACTGTGTCTGAGAATGTGCATTCCAAAAACTGCTGAACTTCAAAAAAGAACAGTGCTGATCCAGCTCTATTATGTGTATTATGTGTAATATTGCTGTAGAGTGGTGATTTAGAGTAGCAAATATCAGCCACAACATTAATACCACTGGCAGATGAATTGAATAACACTGATTGCCTTGTAACAATGATACATGTGCCGATCTGAGAAATATTTGATGGATGTGCAAGTCCAGTCTGTGGCAGCTCCACCTCACAACTTACAGTACTTAAAAGATCTGTTGCTAAAGTACTGATGTCATATACCACATCTTCAGAGGTCTTGCAGAGTTCATGACTCAGTGGTTTGGGTTAGTGCTTTGGTGGCATATGGAAGATATTAGTATGTTATGGCTGATTGGTGTGTATGAATAGTATTTATATCATACAGCACTAAAAGAGTCAATAATAAATACTCTAATTTAGTCAATAGTCAATAGTCTAATCCTAAAAAAAATTAAACTTAGTTTCTCCCTCTTTCTCTTATGATTATCACAGATGAGGTCATGTCCATGGACCAGAGTTTCCTGAAAATCATTCTGGAGAACCACATTCTGAAGAATAAGGTTGTGCTAAGTCAGCTCTACAATGGCCAGCGTCTGGAAACCCTGGGAGGGAAGTTCCTTCGAGTGTTTGTCTACCGCACGGTCAGTTTCTCAGCATCACAAGACCATTGCACATTCAAAACAGTAACACAACATCTTTGTAAACTCTGCAGTAATTCATTGCAAAATCAACTATGTAACTGTTACAGAATGACTTTATTATCACATTTATGATTAGGTCATTTACGGTAGTCAAACATTTATGCATGGACTTTTAAAGTCCATAGAGGCAGTAACATATCTCAATAACAAGTCAAGATAGAATGCTTGTAAAATATGATGTTCCCAATATATCTTGAAAGGCTGTCTGCATTGAGAACTCCTGCTTGATTCGAGGAAGCAAAGAGGGAAGCAATGGTGCACTTCATCTAATGAAGACGTTCATCAAACCAGCAGAGTTCACGATGTTCAAAGTGCTGACTGAAAATGGAGGCTTCAGGTAGGAGAAATTATTTCAATACATACCTTGTAGATTGTTTTAGGAAGCAAGTATCTGTAGAGTGTAATATTCAGATGTTGAATTGATGTGTTGGTTTAATTACACTCAGGAACCTCTACTCTCCAAAAGACAAACAATGTAAATTTACCCTCTGGAGTCGGAACTTCTGCTGTTAGCATATTAACAAAATTTCGCAAAAACACTCATATAACTTTGCAAGATTTTATCCTAGAAACAAAAAGAAACATATCCCGGAAACCTTAAATGGTCTGCTGTTCAAATGCATATAGTTTGAATCTAAATATATAATTATAAATGTGTGAGAAGAGCTTAAATAAGCAGAGACACATTTGTGAGAGAGAGTCAGACAGCTGCGCTTTATTTTCCCGCCAAATGACACAATCTGTCATTCATATGATAATAACATGGTAATTCTAGACATACTATTGGTTGGATTTCCAGCAGTGGGATGTGTCAAATGTGAACTAAACAAAGACATCTCGCCTGAAATGGACCTGAACAACAGACCTCTGACCTGAGTGTTCACATTTACATGTATTTCATGAATATTCAATGTAGGGTTAGTGGCTGCGGAAAACTGAGTGTCACCTCACATTTGTTAAGCTTTAGAAGTAAAACCACATACAATTTATAAAAAACTGTAATGACCAGTGTGTAGACAACGCCTCTGTTTTAGGTTTTTGGAAAGTTTAAGTTTAGAGCAGATGTAATCAAAATATAGATTTATGACACTTACCGGTACAATTTTGACACAGTTGTTGCTGAGTTTGTGCTGAACAAAAGTCTGTGTAACACTTTAAATAAAAATAGATGGGTGTAATAAAAAAAAAAAAAGTGAAAGCATGTCAGACTAAATCAAAGTGTCTGAAATACCTCCACACTCCAGAAATATGGGGTCAGGACAGAGTCAATTCAACTTTGAATCAACAGAATCTGGTAAAATAATATTTAAGTAAAGTACACATGATGGTACCAGTCAAATGACAGGAATCATGCTGACCCATTGACAGTCCAATGTTATTTTATTTTCCTGAAATTGTACAACTAGCCTAAATTACAGAAATAGAACATGTTTTTCTTAAAATACTCACCACTCATAACTTCTTGTAATGTCTGTGCTGTGTTATTCTAGTAGAATGAGTCTTTGTGTTGTTATAGGATATTTTTGTCACTGATGGAGGCAGCTGGGCTGACTGATCTGCTGAAGCAGGAGGGAGCTTTCACTCTGTTTGCTCCCACTGATGAGGCTCTGGCTGGCCTAAGTCAAAGAGACATCTCTGTTTTGAAGAGTAAGTCTTAAAGCCACAGGGACCCTAAACTTTTGCTTTCTAATTACTTTAATGTTGATCTTGAGGGAACACAGTGTGCATGTAGGCCCTTTGAATTTCTTGGGTCTATCAAAATGAAAACTGGACAATCATAATCCTGAGTAAAGCATATGTATTTATTAAGCTATGCTAATAATTTCTATCCATTATTAATGTAAATTTCGAAAGAAATTGGATAGAAAAGCAAAAGAAAATGCCAAAATATCATTCAAAAAATGTCTTTTACTGTTCAAGATGTTGCTCTCAACGATTGAAAGTACTTCACTCAGACCTCATCTGTAAATGGTTTGGTTCTATGTCTTCTGAGACCTGTTTGCTGCAGGGGAATTCCCAGGGGTTCAGCTGGTGATGGCAAAGTGGAACAGCTCTCATTTAATGGGCCACTGACTGCTAAGCCTGCTGTCTTTGTTAGGGCTACAGGCATGTACCGTTAATCAAAAGCTATCAAAACTGCCCTCCCAAGGGCTAATAAAGGTTTGAATGCTTCCATTGTACACATATGGGGAGTTAAAATCTTGTCTCATGCTGTTGGGCACAACCATGTCATTTCATGTAACGAGTTAATAGAAAAAAATATTTTAGTTTTGTTAAAATATATGATATCTTACTGATGTGTTCTCCTTTAAATAATTACTATATTATTACTATTATTACTTACTTTAATTTCTTATAATTAGTTACTTTTTCAAGTCTGTGAAGTGAAATATCCATAGGTTGTCAGGTTAAAGAACTTTTGGCAGATTTTCATGAATTGTGTTCAGTTCAGTAGGAGTGACTTAGCATGCTAATACTTTTGGATAAAGGAATGTCAATCAAGTGCGCTAATTGGATACTAAATCACCAAATAACTAGATTCTATCAGTGACCTCAGTTGGTTTCTGAGCAGCACATTTTCACTTTATTTCTTTCTTGCTTTTTGATTGTTATTGTAGCACTTAAATTGGGTTGTCATATGAACCATTGTAACATTTTACATTTTATGTCATAAGACTTTACAGATGTAGGACACGTGGGTAATGTTTTTTGGATCTATGCTTAAAGGTAAACCTGTAACTCGACCAAATTCATGGCCGAATTTCACCTGCTTCTAATGTATCCTCTCCCTGAAAAGGTGACCCCAATGCCCTCAGAGCAATCCTGCTGTACCACTTCAGCAAAGGCATCTTCATCGGTGGAGGCTTGGAGACTGGAGTCACTAATTTGCTCAAATCTCTCCAGGGTAGCAACATCAAACTTTTGTTTGTAAGTATTTAAAAGCCCCGCAGACTTCCTCAATGCTAAATCCAGCTCATATGATTGTATTTCCAGTCACAAGCCTCAAATATCACCTGAAGTCGAAAAGCATTTAAAGCGTTTCCTGCTACCTCACATTAACATGGATTACTTAAGCGGCCCTTTCAATTTTCATGAATACTAAACAAACAAGCACTGATATTCATTTTAGAAGAACATACTGAATCACATCATGTCATTGTTTCTCAAATTGTGATTTCATACAGGCTAATGAGAGCATGAAGGTGAATTCCGTACAAGTTCCTAAGTATGATGTCATGGCTTCAAATGGAGTCATTCACTTTGTCAAGAGCCTTCTTTACCCAGAGGGTGTGTATAGGAGCACTACAGTCACAAAATCTAGAAATCAATAAAAATCAATCATCAATCACCATCAATCATGTCTGAATGTTGTTTTACAGATGTTCCCGTTGGAAGCCAGGACCTCCTCGCACTTCTGAAACGGATTATCAAGTACATCCAGATCAAGGTACAATCCCGCAACTTGGCACAAGACTGAGTCATTTAATGCCTTCTTCCCAATAAAGTGTTCACACCTCGCGGGCCCATCATTACTTGGTATGCTTAACAACTTGAAAGACATGGCTTACAGCAAACTGGCAAACACCATTAAGCCTGCATGTGAACTTAAATTGAATGCAGTGAAGATTCAAGTGAAGGGCTCATTAAATGAATTTGCTATCACATTAAAATCTGATATTTATCTGCCTGTGGGACTGAAAAAGAAAAAAGAAAAAAAGAAAATCTCCTTAACATCTCAATAGTTTCTCCTAGACAATAATGAGATCCAATGGAAACAAAAATGAGTCAAATAAGTCTCCTGCTGCTCAGATAGTTCTCATCAGGAAAAGACAAACAGTCTCATGTGTCTCATCTTGAGTTTAGTGGAGATCTCACATTGTCAGATTAGCCAAAATAATAAAAACAAATGTTTACTGAAAACAGGAATCTCAAACTCAACCATTTTGTTTTCAAAAAGAGATCATTCTATGTTATGAAGCTATCTGGACCAAATGTAGTTCATGTCTCCTGTGACGTATAAGGGCAAAACATTTAACAACAAAGTTTTACTCTTATTGGATTCAGTAATACATTGTCTGATACTGGTTTTACTCAGAACTGCTCAGAGTGACCTGAGGTTCAGTAATTTAATCTGAGGTTTAACAAAATGTACAAGTGCATATCCATCGCTCACTGCTGTGTTCTTTTATCTTAACAGTTTGTATCAGGATACAGATTTCAGGAGATTCCACTGACATTCATGAGTAAGTTCAGTAAAGATGATTCATGGTTGTATGACAACAGTCTCTTTATATGGTGTTGCTGTTGTGTTTTGCAGTGTTTTCTCACAATGGTTCTTTTATATTGTCTTTCAGAGAGAATCATCACAGGTAATATGAATATAAAGACTGACAATACTGAAGAACACAAATAAATGAATGCCAGGAGATAAAAACACTCAAGTAATAGTACATGAGTACTCAAGTATCATTTTGGTTAAAGTACAGAAAAACCATTAACTATACTTTTCAGCCTCTGCTTAATACTATTATTATTATTATTATTATTATTATTATTATTATTATTATTATTATTATTATTATTATATTACTTGTTATGTGGTTTCGTCTGAGAAGTCTGTGTGTTCATCCTTTCACAGTCCCTGGTGATGTCACAAAAGTGACGAGAGTTATCCAAGGAGATCCCACTATTACTAAGGTTACCCGGGTCATTGAGGGAGATCCCACTTTCACTAAGGTTACAAGGGTCATTGAAGGGGAGCCAACCATCACTAAGGTTACAAGGGTCATTGAAGGGGAGCCAGCACTTACCAAAGTTACCCGAGTCATTGAAGGTAAATGGAATTTAAATTCAGTAAACAGCAGAGTAGGGTATATAGGTAAATCCTTGTAATGCAGATGGGAGGCACCTATTCTAAAATGAACAGTGGAATACTGTGTAAAAATGGTGGCTTGTATTTATATACTGTAAAAAGAATAAGGGCTGACACTATTATTATTTATGAGTAACTATTCATTAAGCATGATGCAGTGGTGTAACTAGGATCTCACTGGCAACCATGCAAAATAGTACATTAGTGCACTAATGTGAAGTTTAACAAGTTATTGTAGCTGTTTAAAGCTCAATGTACTCTATTTTTATACTGTTCTAATTAAACTGTGTTAATTTTACAAATATCAGAATTATATAAATGAATATTGGTCCTAAATAATCACTTATTATTGTCCTTGTTAATTAATAATTGGTATCAGTATCAGTCCTGAAAAACATATAAGTAGACCCTTAATTAGAGGTGCTGTACAAAGGCTTCAATAAGGACTCTAATGTGATTGATGTGCCTGTACTGCTGGTAGTTATTCCACAGCACATGATCCAGGGGGGAAGAGTGCCTGCAGAGAGCCTGCTTTCATGATGAAATAATTCATCAGTTTGGAAATGCTGGTGTTAAGCTACACTGTGGAATTTGATTGAAGACCATGTCCTCTGTTAATAACACATCTTCTACAAAGAAATAACTTCTGCTGAATTTAATAGATTGAGGGATAAAAACAAAATGCGCCATCTGTAAACGTTATGATCGATCAATCAATCAAAATTTATTTATATAGCGCTTTTTACAATGGGCGTTGTCAAAGCAGCTTTACATAATTAGTATCAGACAATTTGATTCTAAGCCCGATGTGAGCAAGCCGAAGGCAACAGTGGCAAGGAAAAATTCCATCAAGGCTGGAGGAAGAAACCTTGGGAGGAACCAGACTCACAAAGGAGATCCATCCTCCTCTGATCAAACTACTGATAGAGATTTACATTTTTAGTTAAATCTGACATTGTGCTGTAGTATAAAACAATAATGATATTAATAATAGTGATCATTGCATCCATATTGGGTATCATAATTAAAATGCAGTAGCATTAGAGCTTCAGTCCGATCATTGCTAGTAGTAGATGTAAGTGAGCAGCAGGTCTGGTGTCAACTGCAGGAAAACCCACTCCGGAGCAGAAAGAATTGACCGCAGTAGGTGTAGTGGACCTGGTGGTCTGTTGCAGACTGCAGGAGAATTCAGCCATCAAATACCTTAAGTGGCCATTTCCTCAGAAAAGTGAGAAGAAAACAAACAGCAAACAGAAACATTTAGGCTGAGTGCAGTAGAAGACATATGTGAATATTTGCATTGAGATGGCATCCGGTAGAGCTGGCTGGAAGGAAGGAAACCAGAAAGAACAGATATTAGAGTGTCTTCAGACCAAACAGGTATCCATCCATATCGCCATCATCAACCTCCAGCATGTTGGAACAACATCATGGAGTGTCTGAGATTTCCACAATTCCCCATGTTCATGAAGTCCTGTAACGAAAATAACTGGAAAGGAGAGGTTAATTACAAAAAGCTAAACTGAACAGGTGGGTTTTGAGTCTCGATAATGGGGCTGTATGGGAGAAGGCTTTTCCCCCGGATGACGCCTTATGAATTCTCGGAACTAGTAAGAGACCATTTATGACAATTTAAATATTTCATGATGTAATATTTTGTTAGGCAATTAGAAAGAAATCATGCAGGGAATGTAATATTTAGGCTTGTAGCCTCTACAGGATGTGCTCATTTACATTCACTAAGAAAATCAACATATTATTTAGCCTACAGTGTCCAGATTGATGTGCAAGCCTGTGTAATGCTCTATCCTGTGCTTTGGGAATGTAGAAGCGATTAACCGTGCTTACTGTTCTGCATCAACAGGTCCTGAGTACTTGGTCAGAAGCTCCTCCAATATGGAGCTCCATGGTAGTGTGATATCTCGAGCATACTCCCTTAAGCATGCTGATAGTAGGGCTAAGAGTCTTCCCCTTTTTTCATTGCTGTGTTTTTGTCCTCACAAATGTGGGGACATGATTAACAACTCTTTTTTTTCTCCTTCCATGTTAATGTCACTATTCTGGTATCAGTCTCACGTACAATTCGTAGGAATTATGAATGATAGCGTTTTCACTGGATTTCACTCGAATTCCATTAAAGTGGTGAAAAAGCTATGACGGCTAATTGGGTCCCTAACTTCAATCTTAACTATTCAAATTCCTCCGAATTTGCAATCCTGATATAATGTCACTTTCCTTTGGGTTCTGTAATATTACAGGTAAATGAATAACAGAGGTCCAAGCTCCTATAGAATGTTTTCCTGCTGTTTCAAGATTCTCTCACAACTTCTGTTCCATTTCTTTCTACTTTGTAACAAAAGATTTGAAACATGTCTTAATGGAAGCTGATTGTTTCTCCTGCTCAGGACCTCAAACGGAATACATCACAGGAGACTTGAATTTTGACAGTGAGAGAATGACCAAAGTCATTCATGGTGAGCTTCACAAACACTGTGACATTGACCAATATATAGTGTATTATTAGTTATAACAAATATTGTCTGGTTGATTTTCTGCAGAGGGACCAAGACGAGTGCCTGGAAGGCGAGTCCCAAGTAGGTCCCAACTCTTTATAGAATATATATATATATATATATATATATACAGCGCCCTCCATAATTATTGGCACCCCTGGTTAAAAAGTGCTCTTTGGCTTCTAATAAATTCTTTTTTAAGAAAAATAATATAGAACAACAATGCAAAAAAAGAAAAAAATCTAAGCTTTAATTCAAGTGCCTTTAATTTATTTGGAAAAAAAAATCACACATTAAGAAATAAATATTTTGAATGAAATCATGTGTGCCACAATTATTGGCACCCCTGGTTTTAGTACTTTGTACAATCTCCTTTTGCCAACAAAACAGCACTTAATCTTCTCCTATAACTCTTCACAAGATGGGAGAATACAGAAAGAGGGATCTTCAATCATTCCTCTTTGCACAACCTCTCTAAATTGTCCAGAGTCCTGGGTCTTCTCCTTTGCACTTTCCTCTTCAGCTCACCCCACAGGTTTTCTTTTGGATTGAGGTCTGGGGACTGAGAAGACCATGATAGGAGCTTGATTTTGTGCTTTGTGAACCATTTTTGAGTAGATTTGGCCACACGTTTAAGGTCATTATCTTGCTGAAAGACCCAGTGATGACCCATCTTCAGCTTTCGGGCAGAGGCCACCAGATTCTGATTCAAAATATCCAAATATTTCAAAGAGTTCATGATCCCATTTATCCTTACAAGGTTCCCAGGTCCTTTGGAGTAGAAACAGGCCCACAGCATCACCAATCCTCCCCCATCCAGAAGAGTCAGGGGTCTGGAGTTAGGTTTTCTTTTGGACACCCCACTCGACTTCTCCTTTCACGTTTCCTCTTCTGGGTCCTGAGACCTGTTAAATCTCTCCAACACGTTTCTCCTTACTAACTTCTAGGGAGAAAGACATAAGAGGGTAGAACACTTCT
>BRDA01075353.1:0-10168 GCA_036984385.1 Crenuchus spilurus | reverse complement strand
TCCCAGTTAAAATCCCAGTACCACTTGGCAAACTCCACCTGTTTATGCTTATGAGTATAACTCAGAAAAGGCTTTATCCATGCATGCCTCCCAAACAGCTTGTTGGCATGTAGATAGTGCCTGATGGTTGTTTAGGAGACCTCATAACCCCAAGATGCTACCATTTGATTCAATTCTCTTACAGTGAGTTTTGGAGAACTTTTTACTTCTCTTACCATCCTTCTCACTGTGCATGGTGTCAAGATACACTTGCGTCCTCTTCCAGGCTTGTTTGTCACAGTTCCAGATGTTTTCAACATTTTGATGACTTGTAGCCATTGCCTGATTTATGAAGGTCAACACACATCTGCCTTACTTGAATAGTGTCTTCTCTTGTCTTTCCCATGTTTAAGAGTGAGTAAGAGAAATAGGCCTTTGTGTGATACCATATTTATACCCCAGGGAAACAGGAAATTATTAATTACTAATTAAAGCTTCCTAGATACTTTGATCCACTTTATAAACTACAGTAGAAATGACAAAAAATGGTTCAAATACATTTATTTCCAAGAAATTGTTAAGGGTACCAATATTTGTGGAACAGGTCATTTTATGAGAAATAATTATTTCTTAGTCAGGATTTTTTCTTTCTTTCTTTTTTTTTCACTTGAGTTGAAGGTTGCTTTTTACTATGTATATATACTATATATATATATATATATATATATATATATATATATATATATATATATATATATATATATATATATACATAGAAACACACAGATCAGTCAAAACATTGTAACCATATGTGTATCTGTACTTATAGTTCTTTAATTACAGACTGTAGTTCATCTCTTTCTCTGTATACTTTATTAGCCTCCTTTCACCTGTACTTTAATTATCCGGATCCCCAAAATGCAGATGCTGTTTGGGTGGTGGATCATTTTCTGCACTACAGTGACACTGACATGATGGTTGTGTGTTAGTGTGTGTTGGTATGATTGGATCAGACACAGCAAAGTCACTTCAGTTTTTAACACCTCAGTTACACTGCTTGCATGAAAATTGTCCATCAACCAAAATATTGAGCCAACAGAATCCTGTGATCACTGATTAAGAATTAGATGATAACCAACACAAACTGTGCAGCAACAAATGAGCTACGGTCTCTGACTTTACATCTACAAGGTGGACACTCAGTGACAATCAATGTCACTGCAGTGCTAAGGATGATCCACCATCCAAATAATACCTGCTCTGTGGGGTCAGGTGTCAAAAATACCATGGAAGGGTGCTTTGTATATAGGATGTGTTTTGTGTACAGGATGATTTAGAAACCCAATCATATGTGCTTTCTGATAGATTCTTTTCTCTGTTTTTCAGCTGGAGTTCGGAATAGGCCCAGGGTTCCAGGCCAAGCCTAAACGCCATAAGAGGAGATTTTAAAATCAACCCTTAAAGGTTTAAAGGGAAAACAGGGATTCAAGTGACATGGAATCACTTGTGACCTCCCTGTTTCACATGCTATTGGATGAGTCCATTTGAAACTTGGTTTAAACCAAACATAGAGACAAATGCAATAATGATAATAAGAATTTGTTCTCTTTACCAGAAGGGAATTATTTTTAACAACAAGGGCATTAAATGGCCCTTGTGTGTGTAAATATTTTTTAAGATTTTTGTTTTGTGGAGGGTTACATTTGAGACAATCTGTTACACATATGATCACTTGTTGAACATCTAAAAGACTATATTTTGATGAAAGACTAGAAATGTCAGAATGGTTCAGAACCTGAAGTGGCAAGATGTTGAAAAATGATAGAATATAAAAAAGGAAGAAGCTTGCGCTTGAAATCATGTGATTTGTGATTTGTCATGTGGTATGTTTCTGGGAATATATCGATGTGTATTGCTAAGTAACTCCTGAAGCCAAGTTGAATCCAGGTTTTTTGGGTTGAGGTTTACTTCTGCATGCCCAAAGATTTAATGGTGCTCATGTTCAGTATTGTTTTTTTCCATTAAAGAATAAAATGGTTTGCAACATTTTGATAAGAACTTTGCCTACTTTCTCCTTTGGTGGTCTTTCACAGAGATTGTTTATTTTATTTATATTTAGCATGTACAAATCAAAAACAAAGTCTTCAAATTGATTACAAATGTAAAATTAGGGCCTTAAAAATTTACATGAAAACCATGAGAGAGACCATTTGCTGTGAAATGCTGGAAAAATTCAAGTGTATATTCTAAAAATAATATTGTTAATTCTTTAATGTAACCACGCAAGGTTATATAATTGATGGGGGGGCACTGAAGAGCCAGAGCTGAGTCAATGCATAATTTTCCTGGGTTGAGTGAGCTGTGCCTCACAATGCTACATTGTAGCTGCTAGGCATCCTGAGAGGCATCTTCCTCAAAGCTAATGAATCTTTCCTGGGCTTGTTGAGTGACTCTAGACTCTAAATCTCCAGTAGGGAGATTTCCCCTACAGGCTGATATTGATTGATTTTTGCTGATTACTATAAAGTGTTGGGGAAAGGTGCTAAATAAATTAAACTGTAGAAAAATACTGTCTGAAGGCCTGAAGACTGCACTCTAAGGTTCTATAGCATATTGTATCTTTGTTTTATACATGGTTCTATGCTGTTTATTTAACAGTGTTATTTAAATGTTCGGCACTTTAATTGTAACATCTGTGGTAGCAATTTTTTTAGAGAGTAGGTCCATGAAATTAAGAAAAAAAATTCCAGTGAATTTAGTAGGGTCCTAGTAATAATGTTCTAGATCTTCATCAATAAACCCACTGCTATTTTGGCCATTTACTTTATATTGAAGCCAAGCACTCCAACCTCTGTGTAACCTTAGATTTAAATTGATCTGAAGGACACATTCTGGACTTATTTCCATTTCATACATGCAAATATTACTCTTTGAGTCACGGCCTATCCATCAACAGCCTGCTCAGACAGAAAGAATAGCCTGAGGGTAAAGTTATACAGAGAGACCATCAGTATTTCAGCACTTGCTGGGTTGGGTGGGGAGCTAAAATCACCAGAACACTGAAAGATGAGCCAGGATAAATATCTCTAGGGAAAATAACACACAATCCAGAAGTTAATCTGTGAAGAGAATATTTTTGTAATGAGGTTACAGCATATTATATCAGTTTGTTGATTTGAAGATGTTATAAGTTAGTGATTTGTATATGGACATTTTATGATATTCAGTGTTCTAAACTTATACAGTCATTTTACATTTTAATGAATATCCAAACAACTGGCAATGATTGGAGGCATTCTCTGAAATTCTAATTTTCCCTCTCATTTTATAACGGCAAAATTCAGTTTATTCAAAGCAAGAAAATACCTCCAAAAATATTGTAATAACAACTGATATATCTCCAAATACCACTCAATAATGCACTGTTATGTACTAAGTACTGTAGGTACAAAACATTAACACTGTTATACTGTTAAGGTTTTTGTTCATGTGTTGCACCTGTATATTCAACCCCAGATATGTGTTCACTGTAAATTGAAAGCTGGAGAATACTGCAATTAGTCTTTTTTAAGGCATATTTAGTTCCAAATAAATTCCAGATGGATCTCTTGAGAAAATACAAGATGCTTACAGCTATTGGCACAATGAATTTGTAAAGAAGCATTTCTCTCACTAAAGACTACTGGACACTACAGAGCAATGGTGAATATTTTAAAACATTAAAGCAAATAATGGCATTAACATGTTAACTTTAACAGTGTGAGTATTTAGGTACCTTTTTAGAACTGTACTAAACCAGTCTGGAAAATTCTGGGTTCACAGGTTCAAATCTATTTGTTTGAGCAGTACATGTTATCTCTTATGAAAAAAGTCATAGAACATTAAAAAATTACAAAAAAAAGACATTCCATATCCCAGAATCCCTTGCGCTCCAAGAGCTCATGTGGCTTACCCTTTCAGCTATCTCCCAATCAGATTCATTCAGCTGATTTGCAGAACTACTGAAACCAAGCCTGGACATAGTACCAGTGCTATGCATGTGGGTGCCCTAACCACAAATGCTTATTGTGCCCCCATCCTGACTCTCTCCAACAAGCAAATCTTCACCTTTCACTACCCCCCCCCACACACACACACCCCAACCTGTGAGAACAAAATCCATCGCTGGATAAGTAACAAAGTTTTACGTAATGCCCCCATCCACAAATGAGGCCCCACATGCAGTGTGTAGTCTGCATTAGCGGAGCGCCGGGCCTGCCTGGAGAACTTTGCTTGGCATTGTCTTGTTTAACTTATCCTTCTGTCTTTTGCCTTTGCAAGGTTCTGTATCTGTTTGTTTGTTCATTCTGTTTGCCTTTGTCCTATTAATCCTAACTTGTTTAGCACCCTTAGCTTGTTTAGCATCTTTAGCCTGCTTAGCTGAATTCCTGTCTAGCGTGAGGCTAAGTTGGCACTCTGTATCGCTTATCTTACTTATCCTGTCTAGAGTGAGTCCTAGTTGACCCCCTGTATTGTTTAGCTGAGTTATCCTGTCTAGTGTGATACCTAATTGGCCCTCTGTATTGTTTATCTTGCTTATCCTGTGTGAAGCCTAGTTGGCCTTTTATATTGCTTAGCTGACTATCCTGTCTTATGTCAGGCCTAGTTTGCCTTCTGTATTGTTTATCTGTTTAGCTTGGTTCTTTTTGCCTATTTCTGTTTGTTCTTCTGGTTATGTTATCTAGTTTGTTTGGATTCATATCTTTTGTTATTAAATTCACTTTTCTATAAACTTGCACACATTTTCTGTCATCCACTACGTCAAACAAATGAAATAATGTGTCAAACAAATGAAAGAAGTATTGAAGAGCTGAAGCCGCTACTGGATGGTAACTTTTAATTACTGACATCTTCCAGGAGAGCATAAAAAATTGTTAAGAAGAAGAAGAAGAAGAGAGGGCACTTAAGGAATTTAAACTGCAGCACCAAGGGAGCAGTTGAGGTTTAGTTGCTTTGCTCAAGCAAACTTTAGTTGAGGATGTATGTAATGTTGTTTATTCACACACCCTTCACCTCCATTTTTACTGCTGGTCCAGGGAATCAAACTGACTTTTGGTCCTAATACTGCTTTGCTAACCTTCAGACCACTTACGTGAATAAAAAAAAAATAAATGTTAAAGTTTACATGTATTTATTGTAGTGTTAGTGTTTTGCACAAGTCATCCCTAACAAGCAACTTCATGCCTTACATTTCAGCTTATATTTACTTATATTTCTGATCAACATCATTTTCTTTTATTTGTGCATTTGATATGAAATTGCATCTCTAATCTGAAAGCAGTAACCATGTTTTCACACTTTTGACAAATTACAAAAAAAATTATAGTCCACAATACTGATAAAATGTTCAATAGCCCTCTTTGGTGCTACATAGAACCATTTCCAAAAAGAATTATATTATAGATTCAAGCATGACAATCAATCTCTGAAGTGTCATGGTTCTACATATATAGTTTAAGATAAACCATAGATTTTATTAAAGGGCCCTTAAAGATGATCATAAATATTATTAATACATTAATGACTGGTTAAAGCATTATAAAAACAATAATCTAATTCTTTTAAATTGCTTTTAAGAGTATTTTAATTGAAATCTTCTTTTTTAAAGAAATGTCACATTTGGCTGACCAATTGACTAGACATTGATGAAACAGAACCTTTTCCTTCATGGTTCTTGCTGTGTGATGGACTGAAGATACAATACAGCTGCTGCACATTTTCAGTAGCTAAGCATGTTTGTTTACAGACTTCATTAAACCAGAGAATTTGCCTGCAAACTCAGTGCCCAACAAAGCAAAACAATTATTCTAAATTCCTTCTGTCAAGTTGCTGGAAGGATCCCACCCAAATGGCAACCACACTTTTGTTTTTAAATCATACCACTTAATGTCTGTGCTATTAGTGGCCATAAGATTTTTTATAGTTACAATATGGAGTTTATAGTTTTTCCACATTGTTGCTTGGACATTCAAATTCTCCTTTTTCACAACACTGCAAGCAGCCTAAGGTGGACACAGACATACAAAATGCATTGTACACAGGGACAGACAGGGAACAAAAGTCTGCCCTGGACTTTTGGTTAGCATAATCATAGTGATCAAAATTGTGTTGGATAATTAGTTCTGCAACACAAACTTCAGTCCAACTCATCCAAAAGTATTGGATGGAGCTCCATCACACCACAGAATAAACTTGCACTGTTACACAATACTCCTCAAGTTGATGATCAGCACTGGACATTAGGTTCATGTGTGGTTCCTGAGGGTCTCATTTAACAAATGTAGGACCTTTGGCTCAACTACCCTAGTATCATCACAACAATTAAACTTTTCAGTTGACTGAGGTGGCAGTGGTTGAGTTTTAGATTCAATTTCATTTTGACGGCCCATCCCTTAAGCCAGGCCAACAGCCGGTGGATGGATGACCATTCTGAACATATCCAAGAGTGTCCAGATACCCAGTACCTCCAATTCACTGACACTGTTGACTTGGCATTATAAAACACATACATGTACTGTATATTTTTAACAATGTAAGCAAAGTTTCAGTGTATACCCAGTCTGCTCTTAAATTCATTTAACAAGCCCCACTCAGGCAAACACATTGTCAAGAACCATTTGTGCTGTTTTTTGGCAGTGGCCTCGCTCTGTTCTCTACTGAAACTGTCCATCGTAAATCTGAACTGATTGTAAGACAAATATGTTGTTTACATCTCCAATGAATTACACAGCTTTTAATGCAGTTAGCCAAATACAGTTAACGTCTCTACACAAAACATACTTTGAAGTGTTTGTGTGAATTACTAGCACAGAAATGTCAGAAGTATGGAAGATTCCTAACAGCACTACCATGTTTTCTGCTTTTTATTTGAGTAAACTTTTACTAAATTAAGGGAAAATGTATTGGGAGACAATTCATAGCAATGGATGTTGTGATACAAAAGTATTTGAGTAAAGGCCTCCGCTTCTAGTGGTATAGTTGAATATTGATTACTGCTCCAAAAGGTCTTGCTTTTGTTTATTAGTGTTGACAAAGTATTCTGCCAAACATCTGTAATATCAGTTCTAAAAAAATGATTCCTTGCATAATCATGGATGTTTTCCCCTTCATAACCCTCGGTTGTGAAGTGAATTAAATATGACAATTTCTGTCTAAAGCCACATTTGTATTGGTATGATCACTCCTGTCAGTTGATCTGTTTGTTGATTAACTGCTGAGAATTAAGTCAACTTAAAGGCCTCCACATACTTCTTGCGGAGACGACGTTCACATGACTTCAGTGGCGTAATTGCAGAGAAAATGAACACATGGTTGTACAAATTGAAGCAGGACAAACTCCATGACTGAAGACATCAGTCTACAATGCCTGTGATTGGTCGTTAATAAAGAGCTGTGCTATGAAAACAAACATGTACAATTTCAGAGAGTGTCTGGCACACAGTACAGTGGTATCATCACCTTTATGATTCCTCACTGAGTGATTATAAAGGCACACAAATTGGTTTAAATTTGTGGAGGGAGATCGGAGAAACAAAAGGTTTCCTGTAGTCATGAAACTTTACAAATGTCACAGCGCCACCCGCAGTTGTGGAGCATACGCGACAGGCAAAACTAAACCACAGAAAGTCAGAGTGTGGAGGCCTTTAGATCAACCTTAGCCAAATAAATGTCTGTTGGTCAACACTGCATGACTGAAACATAGCGGAAGATCATGGTGAAGATCACAATGGATTCCAGACATTTTTGTAATTGTGTATAGAATAATATGCAGATTAAATATTCTAGAAATCAATGAGAAACTATATTCTGTAATTAATTATATAATTGTATTCATTGTATAATTAAACTACAAAGTGGTTATAATATTATAGCTGACTGGTGTAAACTGTAGTGTAGACACACCAATACTACTGTTTTTTAATGCTTTTGCAAGAACAATAGGGAATCTGCAGTGTGAGGCTAAACTCAAAACCAGAACACTCTGCAGAATAAAATATTTGGATGGTCTTCTTTTGGATGTTCTTCTAATGGATGTTCTCTGTTTCCGTACAGAATCTTTCAGTAGTATTCTTTAAAAGATTACAGTTACACTATATTGCCAAAAGCTTGCAGAAGCCTGCATATCCAGCATTCTTGGAAGCACTATAGAGGTCAGGTTCTGACATTAGATGTGTGAACTGAGTGGACAGTTGGTGAACACCCTGTTTTGTACATGCCACTCTCCTGTCATTTGGGACTTTGTGCAGTTTGTTTGTGTTCCAGTGCATATTATGCTTTTGTTGTGCATAGACAAGCATGCTTTTAGTATAGTTCTGTTATTAGTGTGTAAAAGTAGCCTTTGAATACATCTTCCTGCTTTTGGGGGTTAGTAGCTTTGCACTGCTGTTTCCCTTTTTAAGAGCATTAAAAGGTCTTTATACACTGATCAGCTATAATATGAAAACCTTGTAGTTACAGACTGTAGTCCATCTGTTTGTCTGTATACTTTGTTAGCCCCCTTTCACTCTAATCTAAAATGACCAGGACCACCAAACAGCAGGTATTATTTGGTTGGAGGAAGTGTGCCAATATGATATGTGGTGTTATTAAACAATGAGTGTAGATGGTTTTAATGTTATGGCTGATCAGTTCAAATTTGTGTTGTGACATCACAATGAACTCAAAACAGCTTAATTTATGAATTATATGGACTAAACTAATTTTCCATTAAAGTACCTTTATTTATTGTAACTATTACTTAACTTGTAGTACACATCTGGTGATGAGCAGAACCTCATGTCAGATCTCTCATCCCAATAATAAGCTCACCGATTATTTTTACTTGACATATTATTGCAATGACACTTCAGGGGACTGGCAAGATGCCCCCGGCTCAATGGCTCCTGAGTTGTTATGTAACAACCCAATGAATGAATCAAGTTTATTTCCTGTCAAGAAGTCAGAAGCAGTCCTGGTCTTTAAGAACACTCCAGTTTTTCGGTGCTCCATGATGCATAGACATAGGCCAGGGCTCTGTTTGTTACACTTATCCTCAGATGAAGTGTTGACTAATCAGAAAATTGGCAGGGCTTTCACAGGAACATCTAATCTTCCAGCACAGAGTTCATTGGATACTTTATTTGAGCTAAGCCAGTCGTGTTTAGCCGGGTTTATTTTGCAGGCCACTATTCATCACATGATTCTGGAAAACGCTCTCAGGCCCTACTTGGAAGAACATTTATTTTTCATTTGGAAGAAAGGTTTATATGTCTTGAATGCATTAGTGAGCCTTGCACAGATATTTGTTGTCTGAAGTGAAGTGAGCCTATAAAGATATCATGGACATAGCAGATGGTCACAGATACTGAGTAATCCATTATAATTTAAAGTCACATCTCCTATTCTTTCAAGAAAAACAAATATGGCATACTGACTGTGCTTAATGGAAGCATAATTAATTGCAGGATTTGTGGTTATGGCACTCATCTATGCATGCATGTTTAATCATATGGCTGCAATTAACATTTATATTCATGTTTTCAGAACGATGTGAGACATATATTTGTTTACCATTGCTAATGATAAACAACACTTTTGTGCTTTGTTTTTGCTAATTAGTTGTCTATAAAGTTCAAAAGGCTTTGCGATAATTTATTATATAGGCCTATATAATTTAGTACATATGGTGCAGGAATGATTAGTTACACATATGGTCTGGAACAGTAAAACTGAAGATATCATTGTTATGTAAGATACTGTTGTCACAGATCAGATCTGCAGTCCAACAAGCTACAAATATATTATTGTATTAACAGCAGTTATTTCTTTCTCCAGTCTTTAAGAAGAGAAGGGGGACATTTCAGGGGTCTATAACCCTTACTCCTCCAAAAATAGTTATAATTCCCTACTTAGAATGGCCCAGCTTTTCCTCTCATGAATTGTGGTGAAGCGGTCAGCTTCTGGCAGTCCAGAGAGTATGGAAACATTGAAAAATGAGGAGGAAATTTATGAAAGTGGAGAGAGAGAAAAAAATATATAATGGAAAATGTTCACTATTAAATGTCCCTCTTTATTATGAGTAACTATGTTTGTGATAAATAGGTACATACCCTACCACTAAATGCAACCACTTCAAACATTTAAAGCTTGGATGTCTTGGCCTATATATATA
>BRDA01075344.1:0-56948 GCA_036984385.1 Crenuchus spilurus | reverse complement strand
GGTCACGTCATTGGAAGCATGCAACATTTGAATGATTCTAGGCCAGACTAGGGTGTTTGGCGCGTTTTTTTGTGTTAAAAAAAAAAATAAAAAAAATAACGGTCGGGTGCTTTTTAGAGGGTCGGGCGGGGATGATCACCAATTCTTTTTTTTTACTTGGCCTTAACTATATTTTTGAGCCTTTTCAGATAATAGGAGTCAAAAGGGTTCTTGTTTCTGGCTGATATTTCTGCTATATTGAGGACTCTGGGGTCTTGCAGCTGTTCTCTAATACAAATGAACAGTCAGCTTCTGGAGATGAGCCCCTCTTAATCAAACGGACAACACTGAGATAAATGATCTTCTATCAAGGCTCAAGAGACAGTCAACCTCCTTCCATCCGGCGCTCTGCAGAAGAGAGGGTGGGGGGAGAGGGGTAGGTTTGGCGCCTGTGAGGGCAGGGCAGCTTTTGGGATCCCACTCGTCGGCGGATAATTTGAATAAAAGATCAGGAGGTGGGAGTGTTGGCTGGAGAAGAACAGCGCAGATTGCACTGATAACGAGGTTCCTGTCTGTCTCTGTCTGCAGCCTCATCATAGCATATAAAACCTGCGGCCACTGGATCCTGTGCGCTTTAACGCAGCACGTGCTCAGAGTGGATCAACTGAAAGATCGACTCCTGTAGAGATGACTACATCACTCCTCACACTGAGATTTTTTACCTTCTTCTGTCTCTACTTAAGACTAGCAGGTAAGAATCACTGTTTTATTAACGTCAGTAATAATAATAATAATAATAATAATAATAATAATAATAATAATAATAATAATAATAATACGTTTCATACATAAAAAATGCAGATCAGAATTATTCTGAATCAATAAGCAGCAGTGTAAAGTTAAGCATAATATTAAGAGAGAGAAAAACATAAAAGTGTACTAAAATAAAACAATGTTTGCTTAATTAAACAAACCAAGAATTTATATCACGTTATTATATGCAAAATACTCTTCTCAGATTGGCTGGCGGGTCTGTTAACTCTGGAACCTAGTGGAACCGATAAAAATACTAAACACAATTTAAAAGCAGAAATTATTTAACCATTTAATACAATACAAAACAAAATAAAATACACAAAAAACGAAATAAAACAAAAATAGGTTCGGGATGAGGCTGAGTCTGAAACTTGCAGGTAGATGATCCCTTGTTGACTATGTAGGTGGCTTAGAAGGCAGCTTTGAGATAAAGGTACTGTACTTGTAACTCACGTTTAAAACAAATTCAGTAAAGATCAGTACACTGTCTAAATGGTGACAGCTTGCTGCTAGCTCTAGTGTATCTTCAAAAACTGAATAACTTTAGTTAGGGTTAGTAAACATGACCTTTCACCCTGAACAGATATTTCTAACGTTTCAGACGCAGTCAGTGCATAATGCGCGGGAAATGCCGAATGGTAACCATAACGACAACAAACTGCTATTTTCTTTAGTATTTATATATACCATTTTATGAACAACAGACTATTAAAACTTACAAAATACAAAAACAAAGTTTAAATGAGTTTAATATAAAAAGCCTTTACAAAACAATGGACTTACACAATTTATTGTTTTCTTACAAACGTAAAGATAGCAGATAAATATTGTACTATTTTTTATATATATAATTACTGTATATAATGTATAATTACAGCAATTGTGTATATATACTTTTACTATTATTATAATCAAATGTATCATAAAGCACTCATCAGGGTTAAGCAATATGTCTAAGACATAAAATCTAAAAAAAAAAAAAAAAAAGATCAACCCAAAAGGATTAAGAAAATTCACAGTAGAAGTGTTCAGTAGCCTCTGTTACTCCTTTAAAAAATCACCTGCATCACTCACACCTTACAGTAGTATTAACAGTGTAGCAACTATACAGTATTTCTTTATTTTACAGCAGCTCTTTCATTTCATTATTGAGTACCTACAAGCAGTACCCAATGTTATCCTTTTTTATGACAAAGAATTACCTACCACAAACAGTTATTCTAAGTTATAACACTATTCTTCTTCTCATACATGAATACTAAAAAAAACATGAATACACAAAATTCATATTTTGCAAATCATCTTGTTAATAAGCTGGTATTGTATCACTTCTCACTGTAGACTTCTGATGAGGAGGTCACTGGTACTCTACCGGAAGAAATAGTATGTCGTAAAGGAAATCTACCACTGTTACTGGCCATTGACTTTTTCCTGCTCTCTTGTCTTTAATCTACTTTTAGCCCCTTTGAGCTATTTCGGTCTCACAACAATAGAGAGCTTACATATGCTTGAGGATACTGACAACTGGTAAGGACACGCTCTTTTTTCCTAGCTAGTAGTTAATAATACATCTCTCTCTCTCTCTCTCTCTCTCTCTCTCTCTCTCTATTTATTTTACAGATGCTAGAGTAGAGATCATCAGCAGTGATGTGGAGCTCAAAGTAGGAAATGAACAGTTATTGTTGTGCAAAGGTTTGTTTGCATTTCTCTTAAATGTATCCTTTTAATAATAAAGATATTAGCTGGGTTATTTGGGTTGGAGAGATTCCCTAAAGAACCTTTAAACAAACTGTTTTTGTAAATTAGATGTGTAAGTTTGGAAAAGGTTTTTGAAGTTCCACATAAAATAAAGGTTTTATGCCAGCTGGCTACTTTTCTAAGAACTGTAATGCCCAAGTCAGTTACCATTTATTTAATATTAGTCCATGTCAGTAAAATATTAGTTTCATTTTTGTTTCATGCAGTATTTTGTTCATGTCATTATTTTATTCTCTAGCTGGTAAAGAGGCAGAAATTTCATGGCAAAAGGATGGAGAGGATATAGATGAAGACCGTCATGTAGTGGAGAAAGTTGATGAAACTTCAAGTAAATTGAACCTGAAGAAGGTTCAGCTAACAGACAGTGGAACTTACACATGTAAATGTGACTATGACAATCATGAAGACCAGGAAAAGATCCAGATCTTTGTTTACGGTAAGATATTTTGTGTTTTGTCATTTTTAAACTGATATTCATTCAGATTTATTTAAAATGATTGATTACATTTTCTGCAGTTAACATTGTACTGGAATAGCTTCAAATGTAATGTTCCCATGTGGTCTGACTTTTGCACTCACATGTCATAATTTCCTTCTCTTTCGTTGTCAGAGGAGGTAAATTTTGGTGAGACAAAGAGCTACCATGAGTTCTTGGTGAACCAGACAGTGCATGTACCATGTGTGGTCACTGGAAAACCTGCCGTGGAGGTCAAGTGGTATCGGCACAATCACCTTGTGGGCAATGACGGTATGAAGCTCGCTACAGACTATCCATGTGGTACGGGGTCTCCTCGCCTTCCTCATTCTCTGTGATGCCTGCAGCTGGCAGAGTGGAGGGGTGGCGATGGTGGACAACAATGGGGCGGGAGGTCGCTGGCGTCTGTCATGACCAATTTGTTGCCAAATTGATGGATGTTTCTGGCTAGTGGCTGGACAACATCTTCAAACTTCTGCTCATTTTATCAAATTTCTTATTCCATCTAACACTGAGAGTGAGAGAATACTAACGCCAAAATTTGATCCAATTTCTCATCTGTCTAACAGTGAGTGAGAGAATACTAACTCAGGAAACAATCTGCACTGCCCCATTTCAGGAAAATGCCACCATTGACAACCTTAAGAGTTGCATGTGCTTCATGAGCCTTCACTTCATTGTAACACAAAACAGAAGCAGCAGATATTGACTGTGTTAATTCCTCCCATCCTGCTTTTCTGCAGGTAGAGGTAGTGGTCATCTTGCAGTTCTTGCAAACAGGAATTTGCAAATTACAAACATTCAGAGGGATGATGCTGGAGTCTACACCTGTGCGGCAAACATCAAAGATCGACCAAATCTGTTAAAGAAGATGGATATTTCTGTTGTTGTTAACGGTGAGGTGTGAGAGTATTTACAAAAAATAAAGTGTTGAGAAATGGGGAAATGCAGTTGCAGACTCATCTAGATTTCATGACAGGATCTAGTCATTCTTCTAAATTTTGCCTTAACCTTCTTGGCTCCTCTAGTTCCACCAGTCGCAATCATTCGTGAAGAAGGGAGGAATGTCCATGCTGGACCAAACACAAATGTGACAATAGCTTGCCTGGTGTCAGGAATACCCAAACCGACCATTAGCTGGACACCGTAAGTATTTCAGATGTATTTAAGACTTTATTTTTATTTATTTTAAGACTGAACACTTGAAGATTGGAATATATACTGTAAGTAATGCTGGACTACTGTGCTAAAATGTCTACAGTAAAAAAATTATAGAAATAATATCAGGCTTGATACTGGCACTTAACAGCAGGATCAGTATCGGCATTAGAGAACAGATATCTGTCATGATATTTTTCATTATATATTAGTTTCATGGTTGCGCCTCAAATATGTCAGATAACACAACATACAAACAGTGCAAAGCATTCTGACAGCAACTATTAGCCCTTTAACTAAATGCCTGAGTCTCTAATCTCTTGGTGTGAAGTCAGTTTGCAGACTAAGTCCCATGTGCAGTGTATTTCATTTGATCAGCTGTTTCAGTCACAGTCCTGAAGTCTGATGTTTATATCCTGTCTCAATAGATGATATTGAAATTGTGAATAAGTACTAACGTATAAGTATATTTTCTAAACATAGATGCTTGTAGATCATGCTCAAAGAGAGAAGTACAATCCTCAGTTTTTGCAGAGCCAGAAGCCACTGTGGCTTGCCAGCCAGGTAGACAGACAGATAGATCATGTCTATGTATCTGAAAACCGTAATCCTGTCTTCCCTCTTAGGCCTCCTACCTCCGATTCCTCTCGTTACATATACAACTCAGACAAGAGTGAGCTCACCATCCCAGGTGTTACAAGAAGTGACTTTGGAGAATACGTCTGTACAGCGACCAATAAGCTTGGAGAGGAGAATGCAGCATTCATACTAGATGTTTCAGGTGAGAAAGCTTTTGAAAGAATTTCTACGAGGAGTTAGATCCACTGTCTTTTGCCAGTTATGCCTCTGAGAAAGTTGTTCCTAGCTTTGTCTATAAGCTAACTTTTGGTAACGAAAGTTCTGGTCAAGAGGTGCCTTATTTAGGCCACAAGAATTTGTGGAAGTGTGTTGTGGTATGCAGACACACTTGTGCTTTATATCCCTTTTTCCTGTTTTTGGCATCTGCCAAATCAATTCTTAAGCCTTTTTTTTTAATATTCCTTTCGCTGGAATACTAAAGGGCTTTGTTGTCTAAGTTTACTGAAGCAATAAACAGAGACATCATGGAAAATTTTATACAGTGTAAGGAACAATTTCCATTTGCAAATATTTTTTGATGTTTTGGAGCAGCTTCTAGATTTCCTTGCTTGAAGAATTTTGAATTTTTAAAATTTGGAAAAGATTGTCTTTGAAGTAAAATGTAAATATGTATTTATTATATTTCAAACTGTGCCTTTATTCTCCACACATCCATAAATTAAATAGACAAGCTGAAGAAGTTTATTTAGTCAAGTGATACAGCTCCTCAAAAAGTCATTTCTCAAATGGATGTAAATTTTTTTTTTTGCTCTTTTTCTTCATGTTGAATTTGAGTAATCTTCTTCAGAAAAGTTCATGATTGCCCCACTTTTTTATGCCGTGCAGCGGTATGTTAACTGTGTGTGCATTGCCGATTGTCCTCAGAACGTCCAACAGTGATCCTGAATCAGAAGGAGATAGCGGTGAAGCTTGGGGAGTCTGTGTTTGTCTCCTGTAATGCCACAGGTCACCCTTCACCCACAATTGAGTGGTACACCCCTAAAAATGAGGTAAGAGAAAAGAGATGGTTAGGTCATAATTGGCACAATTTTAGAAGAGCTTCAATAGCTTTTTGTTTGATTTATAACATTACATCTTCTTCACTTTCCTCTAACACTGCCTCATTGCAGTGCTACCACCACTTAAAGCTTCTGTCAGTACTTAAAGCTTACTGTTCAACTGCATGTTTTATTCCAGTGAAAGCATAATTTGTCTTCCTGTTGTGGTTCTTTTTTCCAACATATAATTATTGTAATGCTATATTTCTGCTGTATTGCTATCAATACATTGTTTGTTGAAGCCGTTTTCTTCTAACCTTCTCCTTAGTTTAATAGGCTCCATTTACTGCATATATTTTATTGCATTTCTTGCCTATATCTTATTGCTTTTATTGTGTTTGTGTATTTGTACTGATTTACAGAAAAAAGGGGAATCAGAGCTCATTATTGACAACATGAAGACCTCTGATGGTGGTGTGTATTACTGCAAAGCCACCAACCATGCAGGCAGCACTAAAGAAAACCTCAGACTAATAAGTAAGACTTGGCTTTCACTGTATTCTTACTGCTTTTTACTGTTACAATTAATGTGCTATAATGCAAATTATAAAGAATGCCTCCCTACCCTAATTTATTTGTAATTAATTAGCCAATGCCTGTTTGATATCTGCTGCTTTATTAAGGTTCAGTGCTATAGTACAGTGCTGTACTTCTATATATATATATATATATATAGTGGGGCAATATGAAAAATTATCATTTTCATACAGCAATTACATTTTTATATGGAATTTAGTCATCATCATGTTATCTTAATTTTTCAACTTTCCTGATTTCCAGCCTCACCAGGTGTACCAACCCAGTTTAAAGTGTTACCTGGACCTACATCGGCCCACATCACCCCCCATCCTCCCATGGTAGATGGAGGATCCCCCATTACTCACTATGTCATTGAGTGGAGGAAAGGAAAAAATGATAACTGGAGTCAGACTGCTATCCCTTCTGCTGGTAATCAACTTAATATTTGATATCTTCAGCCCTGATTGTATTGTATGCATTTTTTTCTTTTGTCATATTAGAGGTTTAGGAATTTTACAACCACAATTCATGGTTGTCTAGATAGAATAACGTAATCATATACTTCAACTAATAGTCTGTGTTAGAGCACCAAACTGGATGAGACTTTAATTACATTCAAGGTAACTGTAGCTCATGAGTTTAGTTATCTTGCTGGTAGATGTTAAAGAAACAAGACTCATATGAGGAGATTTTTGATGGACTGTGTTTGAATTTCTAGATCCACTGGTAGTCACGTCTCTGGCTCCATACACTGAGTATTCTGTCCGCGTTGCATTGCGAAACAAGCATTTCACTGGTGGCATGTCCGCTCAGGAGAAGATCCGCACCCTAGCCAAACGTGAGTATAACCAAAAACTCCCTTTCATCTGCTAACACTTGATTGAATCTGGACTGGTACTTGTATCCCAGGGCTGCTTCTCAGATTTGGATTCTGAATCTTTGGAATATTACTAGAGGGCCTCTACAATGTGTTATTTTTTCACCTGACTAACAGCGAATGGAAGCTAGTACTCAGTCATAAGCATAATATTTGAATAATGGTCATTTGTGAATGTTTGTTTTTAATTATTAATATCTCGTTTAACTAAACTTTGATCTCATTAGCTGGTGCAATAACACCATTAAACATTTCTTGTATATTAATACTTAAAGTTGTTTTTAAATGTTTCACATTCTTATCATTTGTAAAAGTCATATTCCTCACCTCATCTCTCCTTAATTTGCCTTTTCCATCTATCATTCATCTAACTGACCCAACTGACCCATGACCATACATGATCTCACCTGCCTGCTGATGACCTTTCCTCCTGCATTGTGATCCGTCATTGTTGCCATCACAGAGGGTAAATCAGTTGAATATATAAATACACAGATATATAATATATAAACAGATACTGTGTATTGGGTAGCTGCAAAGCACAGTTCATATATTGTCACAAAATGTAACCCATAATGATAATAATGAATGAAATCTATTGGCACTGCGCACGTTATGCTAACTAGCCTTCATGAATGTTGATACATTATTAGCTTGGCATGTCTTTTTTACCCTCCCTTTGTCATTCTGTTTGTATTTTTTTCTGTAGGGGAGCCAGACAAGCCTGTGTTGTCTCAAACTGATGTCAAGATAGAGGGAAACTCCTACTCCATCCCGCTCAAACAGCTGGATAATGGAGGTTCTCCTATCCAAAAATATGTAGTGCGCTACAGGATGGTAAGTTTGAAATTAAATCATATGTTGACATATTTAACAAAATATGGAATAAAAATAAAATTTCATATAACATGAGTATCTAACTGTCTGTGTATATAATGTAATATATAGTACATAATATATAGTGTATACAATGAATTTCACAGTCAAACTACTCATAGGTCTAAACTAAAAGGACTAATTTTCATAAGTGTAAGCATACAGTCATTTCTAGTGACTGTCACTGCCATTACATATACAATCCTAGTGGCTGTGACTGTGAGCCGCAGTCTCTAATGCCTGTTGGGTGACTAGGGTCTTTGTTTCTGCTTATTGAGGAGATTCAGAACATTTTAACCTTAAACGTACTGGTTTTAAATTACGTTTTGGTAAACCATCATAAAGCAAACCTTTTTCTTTTCAAATGGTAACATGTCAGCATGATCTGTTTCACTTTGACAGGACAAGCTGGGTGATAATTGGAGTGAAAAGACAATAGCTGGAAACTCCAGCAAAATTCACCTTCAGGATCTTCAGTACAGTTCAGACTACCAGATGGAGGTCTTTGCATTTAATATTAACGGCTCCTCCCAACCAGCCAAACTTAATTTCTCCATTCCTCAAGGTAAGACACTTTTACAAGTTCTGAAAACGTTACTTTTTACTGTTGTGCATTTCTACTAATACTTAAAATTAGTATACACTGCTAATAATGAACAGTAAGTTCTTACTGGCTTTCACCTGAATGACTCTTACTGGCTTTCACAGCCACAGTGCAGATTCATTTTTAAGTGACATGTATGTACTCTCTTGCAGCTGTGAATAAACCCAGTCTGGGCAAAGGCGGTGTGGCTGGCATCGTAATAGTTATCTTCTTGGTGCTTTTGGTGGCAGTGGATGCGTTCTGTTGCTATACAAATCATTGTGGCCTGCTCAACTTTTTGGCAAGAAAGCTGTTTGGTTACAAGGTTTCTGATTCAAAGGATTTGGAGTCAGGGGTGGTCAACAATGCAGCTGTGTAAGTGATCTCTTTGCTTTGTTCAAGTCAAGAAGATTACAGTATTATTTATTATAAACAGTAGAACAAAGTGTCTGTTGTTTCTTAGTTAATGGCAGGTTCCTAATGTTGGCTGTTTTCTTTCACAATATCAGTATGCTGTCAACATAAGTGAAGATACTGTTTGATTGGCATTTGCTTGATGTTCCATTGGGAGCCTGTTCATTTATAAACAAAAAAAACATTTCACAGAAAGTGTTGATAAATGAGGGATTTTTCATGAGATAAGAGTGACCTATTGCTGTGAACTGGCCTGCCTCGGCTGAGTTTGGGTGTGTGTGTATGCTTTGATCCAGAGACATGAATGGGCTAGAGAAACCGAGGGGTAGCATCCCAAAACTACAGGCGCAAAACGGGGCGACGAACGGGGTACACTCGGAGGTCACGTGTGACAAAGCCCCCCTCACCAAATTCGAGTAGGTGTACATTTCAGAGGGGTGGATGCTGAGAAAAACTGCCATCCACAAAAAATGGCCTTCAGAAACTTAGGATATCACTTAGCATCTCCCACAGCCATTTTTTGCTCCCCATCTTACAGTTATTATGAAATGTGGTCATTGTCTTTCACAAATATGGTACTGATTGGTATAAGAATTGCTGCTAGACAAATAAATGGTTCAGTTCTAAACCCATCATTGCTGTCATACTAAAACCTGGGTCAGAATTGCTTAATAAATATGTCGTTGCATTAAAGTTAAGAAGATTTTTTCCCTTCGTTACCATTGCAGACATAAAAGACTTTCATGACAATGACATAATTTTGGTGATGATGTTCTGTGTATCATTTTAATAAGACCAAACTCATACAAATATTTCAGTCTGAATAATCATCATGTATTCTTTCTCTGCAGGAAACCACCAGCCAATGGCGACTCAGTTAACGAAGTTAGACTGTAGAAGATTTACATCATTACATTTTCTGAAGAAACATTTCCAAAAAAAAAGGAACATTCATTCCTGCAAAAGTGCAGCTCAAGAAAGTATAAGGATATTTGTCTGTATAATAACATATAATCTTGAGAAAGAGATGACAATGTTGTTAACCACAGATACATGTAATGTCTTGAAATGAGGTTAAGAAAGCAGCTAATTACAGTACCTAATTAATAATATTGTTCAGAATTGAAGCAAAATGGCATAAATTACCTTTTTATAAGCCCTACCACCTTTGGTTTCTCTTGCATCATGGCAAGCTTTCAGATTTGAGATTCTGAGGGTCTCTAGCTTAATTAGCTAGCTAGCTAGACTTGCTAGTTAGGAAATGTAGCCACATAACTTGAAGCAAAGAGCTTTTCCACTCACCCCTCCATGCTCTTTAAATATAACATCCATGACTTAAAAATACCTCATGAACAAAGGCTGCAACTTGTCAAATTTCTGAAAGCTTGTCTTTGCTAAGCAACAGCTGGACAGTTTGTATTTCGCAGAGGGTTTTGATGCTAGTTTAAGCAAATTGCTTTTCTCTGTACATAATACTGTACATAGTGCATGTGAGTACAGTTACATACTGTTATGTGGAAGCAGTCATAATGGGAGTATATTGTTTTAAACCAATTAACAGACAATGTATTGTTAGTGCTAATTTATTGTACATTTAATATATGCTTATGCTATTAACAGCATGTTTTATATGTTTTATTGGAGTCATGAGAAAGTAAATCATTGCTACTGAATATGACCTGTACTGCTTATGTATTGCAATTCTTATTTTTGATTGTTGTTAGTAACTTACAAGTGGATGTACAAACATTTTTGTATAATTCAGGCTACAGATTGCACTGTATATATCTGTACATACCTACTTTTCACTTCTTTTTACATGCTGTAAAATATTTTACAATAAAATGTAATGTAATGTTGTCAATTCATAACATCATTGAAAGTAGAACATGCTACTTTTGCAAAAAAACAAACAAACAAAAAAAGAAATAAATACAAAAAAGAAATCAAGCATATTGTAGACCATTAAGATGCTCTTTGGCCTAGTCCAGTAGGGTCTGCAAATGGGGGTGACCAAAGCATTAACACTGCAAACTAAAAAAGGGTTGAAATGTCACGTTACGTGTAATGAATATTAAACATGACAGCTTACCTTTTTGAACAATTAACTTTCTCACAATTTAATTTTTTTAGATGCAACAGTAGTAATTTTTGAAAAAAAATGTAAAATTGGCTGTTAAATATAGTGGAGGAGCGGCCTGGGGCTGGGGTATTGATAAAAGGGATTTCTGAGATCTATGTAGAAAGCTGTACCCATATAAGAAAACCCTCTCAGGGTTCTTTGTCCCCCCAAACTTGACTTAGAACATATCTGATTTGCAAACACCCCACAAACAACACTGTGGCATATTCAATTCTTATCTAAAAGCTTCTTTGCTTGCTTGGTTACTATTACACTGTATGTAGTGCTGTACATTAGGTATGCTGTAAAGGTATGCTGTACATTTTTTTCACATGGATAAGCAGACAATGTACTGTTAGCACTAAGGGATAACACCACATCATAGAGTTCTTGTGAGCCAATTCCATTCATTTTGTATCATGGGACATCATGAAGATTGTTATTTTGCTTATACACACATTGAGGCATTTTTTGTATACAGTAATCTAAAAGAAGCCCAATACTTTGTGATAGCTATAACTATCTTTGTCATGAACAATGATATACTATGATTGTTGTGGCCATCATTCAGAGTTTCACAAACATAAAGCATTTTACTGTATGTACTTCATAGGTGTCCCATTATTAAAAGGCTAAATCAGGAGGCTGAAGAGCCAAACAGGAAATAGTATGTCTAGACTCCACAGGATAAAAAAAATATTAGAGGCCCAAGATATTAAAAGCAACAAATCTTTAATGTTATGGCTCATGTACTGAAATGGTATGTTTTTGTATATATACATTACAACATATTTAATAGAACCCATATCCACAGTTTATAACTTAGCTACAAAGCTATTCTAGCTGTGTTTTTGTGTTATTGTCCCCGTGTTTTTTATGGTGCTGTAGACTATTGAGTTTTCCTCTGGCATAGTCCAGTTGGGTCTGCAAACAGATACATTAAAGTTATTAATATTGCTTCATAGTGGCTGTGATATTTAATTATGCTACTTTATATGATGAATGAGCCTGAGTGGCTTAAGTCTCAAGTCTTGACCCTTCAGTCCTAAGTTAAACCTCACCATTAACTACTTCATTAATTACTTCAGACAACAACATGGCTGGTTGATCAAGACTGACCTTGGATCAAATTTCTCCATATTCATGACAATCATCAATAAAAAAAAGTTTTTTTATTGTGATCTTAATTAAGATCTGGATACAGTTTGAGAAACATTTTGGTGATTAGAACTGCAAACACTCCTTGACTGATCAAACGTTTAAGGTAAGTGGAAAATAACTAGGCCATATATTCTGTTATGGTAATTTTTGCTCTAAAGTATTTAAAACAAATAACATTTTCTGAAGAATGCATACTGACTTGTTTTAGAATCAAACTAGCTTTGGTCCATACCTACTTCACAGCAAGTCTGTGCTTATTGTACTTAATACTGTGTCAAAAAACTAAATGTGGTTTGAGCAGGTTGAGAGAAATATTGTTAATATATTTTGACAAACTTTATGAACTCATAGCTCCAGTTCTAAATCAATGAAGCAAAATTTTGGACGCTAAACATATCTTGGTTGATTGAGTACTATTGTGGTAAGTGTAAAAATATGTGAAATATGATATCTGGGTGAACTGTTTAATTATACATTGAAATGCCATGCTTATTAAATGAGAATATTATATTCTATAGTATATTAAATTGACATTGTTTTTATAACTTTAAAATATAAACTCTACAGTACATACAACTTCACAAAAAAACTGTTGAAAGTATGGCAACACTGTGCTCATTGTTGATGCTTATCTCGCACTTAATTTACATTCAATTAATCATATAATCAAGTATTAGAACTTAATTTTCTGTTATCCTAATCTGGCAGTAATCTTAAATCTAAAAAATATAAACCTAACACTAGTTCTATCTGTGATGCTGGTCTTAACAGATCATTTGTTCATAATGTGAAATTCTGTAGATTATATGTGGATTATATGTGGCAAAAGCAGCCTGTCCAAATAAAGTGAGACTGTACAAGTGAATTTAACTTCACTTTTCAAGATTTTTTGGAACATTGACGATTATTGCATGTTTCTAACTTATGGAGATAAACATAAATTCTCAGGCATGTTTCACTTGCTCTCCAACATAAATTATGTAAAAGTATAACCTAAAAATGCACACATTGCTATAAGGCACATACAATACCGGCCATAAGGTTTAGAAGTTTTAGAAAGTTTTAGAATGCTTCTAGTTTGTGCCTAGTTGGTCAGGGGTTCATCCTACAGTAAGATAATGACCCAAAAAAAACATCAGTCCAAGTTCTGCCAGAACTACCTCATGAAAAAAACAACAAGATGGTCAGCGTGCAGCACAGTCTCCAGACTTAAAACCCATCCAGCTGATTTGGGATGAAGTGAAAAGCAAAGCCAACCTACAAGAGCCAACATTTATGTGACGTTCTGCAGCAGATTAGTGAAGAACTGTCTGAAGAATGTTTGATGTCTATTGTAGAAATAATGTCACGAGTGTGTTCAGCTGTTATATCTGACAAAGGTGCTGCTTTGTGTCCAAAGTTTAGACACATTTTGGTCTATAAATTGATTCCATGATGTCTTATTTAACTCCTATGTTTTCATTTCAGAGTCAATCAGACATTAAACTCAGTAATTTTCAACACTTTTAACCAGTAGTGTATATCGAATGTACTTTCATTGGAAATCCTGCACCAGGAAACAGATCGGTTTACATGAACAAACTTAAATCCCAAGTCCTAGTCATAGACTGATTTACTGGTGTTTAAGTCTTGTCAAGTTGAGTCAAAGTCATATGACATCACTTGAGTCAACACCTCTGAGCTAAAAAGTAGAGATTCTGGTTATACGAAGCACTTTCTAACTTAGAACTTTAGAAGTTAGAGGTTTTACTCAAAACGTTTTGGAAAGACAAATTAGGCATACCTGTCTGAAGTGGCTTGTTGGAATCGAATCTCAGCATATGTCAGCTGAGGCTCAACAGCTGCCAGATTGTCATAGATCCCCTCTGAGGCAGCAGCTACTGGCATCTAATTGAAAAGCAAAGATAAATATTTCTACAGTATAAAAGAAAGCATAAAAAACAGTGTATCAAGGTTTCAGTGTCTTGCCAATACACCTGTCTGGTTTTTCTAGTTTTCCCATTTGCCAAAAACTGTTAAGAACTATCACTGCATATTTGCACAGGCCTAGATTTGCCTACATGATCATTGCAGTATTGCACATTTTATAAAAAAAAATACTGCTGCTATAAACTTGCTATAAATGCTGCTAGATATCACTCAGTACCACATACTGACCAACATCACATCTGTCCTTCTTTATGTAATGTGTCTTAATCTAGTTAAACAAGCAGAGTTTTGTATTTTTGTATTTATTAAGGCTTGCAGTTATTGTTTGTTTATTGTATGTTTTTCATTGCACTGTGTTCTGAGCTGCACCAGGTCCTGGAATGTTGTTTCATATGTACTGTACTGGGTATAGCTGAAATGACAATAAAAACCTATTGAACTTGAAAAGATTAACAGCTTTACATTAGGATGAGATCCAGAATGCTTTGGTTCCAGTCCAGGATTGTGGTCTACATTTGGGCATGTCTCAGTTGATTCTCTTGTAGATGATTGTTTCTTTCTGAAAAAAAAGAAACAGTTTACTTAACATATCTGCTGGTAACTGTTGAAATGGCAGTTAATCTACCTCTTGCTCTCTTTTCTTGCAGAAAGGGACTGTTTCTTGTGAAATAATGCAATAAGCACTGAAATAGTAGGTTTCTTCATTGAGCTACTCTGAAGTTCTGTTGTAGCTACTTACCTCTTAATAAAATAAAATAAGACAGATGCCAAGATGAGTCCAAGTAACACAGCTCCCAATGCAGCTGGCATGAACATCAACCAACCAGGATCTGTGGGATTTATGAGGAACTATATTATTCTACATAACTCAGTGGATAGGATTTAATCACTTTAAGTGTTTTGACATGAATGCTTTATTCTAGAGAAGTCAGAATTTTTCAAAAGCAGTGCTGAAAGGAATCAGACCTCTGAAGCATTTCATGTTTTAAATATTTATAATAATTTACTATTTTACTACTAGTAACAGTACATATGAAGACAAAGACGTGTAGGTTCACTGATGGTTTTGTTTTCTAATTGTAATCACTGCACTTGAGTAGACTCTGAAGGGTTAAATATTAAATATTAAGAAAATACAGTACTTTCTTTCCCAGAAAAAAAAACTGTCTGATTGTTTTTGTTTTTTTACCTCATTTCTATAAGGTTGTTTTTCCCTCTTTAACTCTTATAGCTACTACTAAGTGTTTTGTGGTCTCAGGACAATTCTCAAAAAAATCTCTTAATTTTAACCAATACAGCACCAGACAGATAAAAGCTAATATTGTAATTTGAGTCATATTAAAATGTACACAAATATAACACGTCGACAAAATAAGGAGCCGACTTCTGGCGCTTCAACCCTCAGAGTTGGTGGCCAAGAGTTGATACTGACTCTTTTGGAGTCAACTCACCACCTCTACAATAAACACATTTTATGAATGATCTTTAGCAAATCTCAGTTTTGTTAGCACCACATCTAAAGAGAACATCTAAGCGGTTGGTTCTTATTAGTTCATGGTGATAGCTGTATTGAGAGGCATAAATAATAGTTTTCAGACCTCCATAGCCACAGTTTCACATTAGTAGTAATGCATCACTCTAACATGATAGCTACCAAAGCTAATAGTATGTGAAAGATATTAGTGTGGAGGCTACTGATGCCCAACAGAGGTGAGGAGTAACATGCTACGTTCACTCTATGTTACATTTATCTTAGTATTTATTTATTTTATTTTTTATTTATTTATTGTTCTTTTAAAAGCTGTTTTAAAGGAGAGTACTTTACACTTTTATTGGGTATATTTGAGAGGTAAAACATGGACTTTACTTACAGTATATTCGTCTACATTCCTCCCATTATGTTTGTAAATAATTAAAAGTGGGCTATATTTGTTTGTTATATTCATAAATATCTGACATGATTCTTTTCATAAGTCAAAAGCATATTAGGTGACCTTGGTTGACTTTCTCATTTATAAACACTGCTGGGTTGGGTGGAACCCCTGTGCTGCTTTCTATGCAAAACCTAAAAATGTGGATCTTTCAGCATGTAAGATTAGTTATGACAAAATTATTTTTGTTCACCTGTGTATGTGTGTGTGTGTTGAAGGATATATATATATATATATATATATATATATATATATATATATATATATATATATAGCCATATCAGAATATATTGACCACCTTCTTTTATCTACACTCATTGTTCATGTTATCAGCTCCACTGAGCATACAGGTGCACTTTGTAGTTCTACTATTACAGACTGTAGTCCATCTGTTTCTCTGTGTACTTTATTATCCTCCTTTCACCTGTTCATCAATGATCAGAACCCCTACAGAGCAGGTATTATCTGGGTGGTGGATAATCTCAGCTCTGTAGTGACACTGACATGGTGGTGGTGTGTCAGTGTGTGTTGTGGTGATATGAGTGAATCAGAGACAGCAGAGCTGCTGATGTTTTAAACACCCCAGTGTCACTGTTGTAGTGAAAATAAAGCACCAACAAAAACTACCCAGCCAATTATTATAGTGCGCTTTTGGCAGTGTCTTGTCAGCACAAACTGTAGCACAGCACACCCTTAACACACCACCACCACGTCAGTGCCACTGCAGTGCTGAGAATAATCCACCAGCCACGTAATACCTGCTCTGTGGTGGTCCTGATCATTGAAGAACAGGGTAAATGAGGCTAAAAAAGGGAAACAGATGGACTACAGTCTATAGTTGTAGATGTCAGAAGTGCCCTGGTAAGTGGAGGTGATAAACTCAACAGTGAGTACAAGAAAGAGGTGGTCATAATATTCTTATATTGTAATGTGATTTCCCAAGCTGAGAAGAAAAAAAATAAATAAAAATCACTCCCTGACTAAAAGGAGTGTAAAACAAAAGACGCTACACAATACCCGACAACGGGTGCAAAACAGGAAGGACTGAGTGGCGCGCTCACTTTAAAAGAGCGAAAACGTCCTTCAACCAAAAGCAGCAAAACAATAAAGAAAGAACAACTCGAAAGAAAACTGACTGGACAAGAAAGCCTCCTGTTAGTCCGAGGAGCAGAGGAAGACAAATCCGATGTCTATTACAGCTCGTAAACAGGCGATGGAAGCGCTTAACGACCAGGCAGGCGGCTCATGCTGGAAAAGCAGCGTCATAGAGCAAAGCTCCGCCTCCTCCAGCTACTGAAGGTAGGCGGACTGTAGGCTCCCTCTGGTGGACGAGGGGAGCATAGCAGCTGCTGTCCTTCATTAAGATACAGCTGTTATGTATTGTAAAAGTGCATATGAATTGGTCATTTTAAAATTGCTATTTTACATTTTTTACAGTTAATTTGAAAAGAAACTGTTTTTATACATTTTGTCATTTGGTATTTGTATGTGATACCTAAGAAAGGCTGTGATTTAGCAGTGTTTTACTTATTAAATGACACTGAGGAAGTAACTAACTAAATGAGTGCTTTTTTTTCCTAGATACGTACTTACTTGTATGTAATAATAATTTAAATGACTTCTTGTATTTCTCCTTGAGCAATTATTCTTTTTACTATATTTTATTTTACCGCACTTTAGCCTTAATGCACTCATTTTATCTTTATATTAAAATTGTTTACTTTTAAAACATTTAAAAAAATGTTTTATTAAATCTTATTGCACTGCCTTATATTACATTTATTTTATCATATGCTTTTATAAGGACATTTTATGTTTTTATTATTTTTAAAACATTCTGTCTTTTTAGTTTTAATATTCTTATATTTACAGTAGCCCTCTAAGGAATTCGATCTAAGTTGTTGTTGTTGTTTTTGTTTTTTTGCTTGTATATGTCTTCATGTAAAGCACTTTGAACTGCCATTGTGTATGAAAGGTGCTATACAAATAAATTTGCCTTGCCTTACCTCGCTTTTAAGTTTGTGGTTACTTTCCCTACCTCTGGTGCCTAACTTCTAATCATAACTCTGAACATTACTGTTTTTTTGGGTGAAATATTCATTTAACTCAAACAGTGTAGAAAGTGTAGTCATACATGTCACGTCCAGCAGAATTTCAGGAGCTGTTGAGCTGTCGTTGTAATGCAGACCACAGGAGTAGTGACCGGAGTCACTGAGCAAGACCGAGCTGAATGTGAGTGTCTCTGATTTGACCTGAGGAAGTGGGACCCGGTTCTTAAACCAGGTAAGCTGTATCTCTGAAGGGGTACATCTTGCAGTGTTGCAGGTCAGATTCACTGTGTCTCCTTCTTGGATGAAGCCGTCTGTCCTGCTAGAGGTCATTCTTACTCTAAAGGGTAGAACTGATCAATATTATAATGAGAAGGTTTTGATTAAAACATTTTCAAAAGAACAAACACAATTTACATCATTAATATGTATTTTGTGACTTTTGGAATGATGACAGTTTAATGATATCGCAGTGTTTATACTGTACATGGTGCCGGGACAAGTCAGAGCCTGAGCCTGTGCTGAGACTAAGGGCCACATCCATCCATCAATCCATCCATCCATCCATCCATCAATCCATCCATCCATCCATCCATCCATCCATACATCCATACATACATACATCCTTCCACTCTACAAGCGATAAATAGAACACAAAATTGTTGACTGAAATGAGCAGCCATAATTTTACTATGGGGCCAATTACAATCATTTAGTTTTTCCATTTATTGGCAAAAAGTATCAGTCGCAGATATAATGTGCATCCATAACTGGACCCTGCACTTAGCAAAGAAAGTGAACAAGGTCTGTAAAGCTGAAAGACCTGCTTCTCTGGCTGTTAACCTAATGAGTAACCTATGGATAGCAGTGTTTCACTGGTCCAAGAAGAAACTTATTTTGCTCTCTAAAGCCAGACTCACATTGTGTAATTTAGGTATGCTCTGTAAATATCAGACTATAAGGGATGATACCAGAAAAGTTTTGGCAGAACTTTAGCCCCATAGGCACAGTCTAGGCTCGTCCCAGCATGTTACATAGCAAGATGTTAAAAATAAGCTTTGTGTACCTGCAACTTTTAAGTATGGTCCTTTTTTGCCTGTAAAAGCTGCTTCCTGAGTCATAACGTGGAAGCGATATTTGCCGTTGTCACTCTCAGATACATTGTGAAGTCTCAGGGTACAGTTCTTGTCTTCTTTAGCAAACTCAGTTCTACCTCTGTATGATATATCTACCTGTCCAAGGTCTGTGTGGTAAACACAAATTTCTTCATTTGGTCCTGCTTTGATCCATCTGATATCTTTTACACTTTGAATTGATGGGTAGTCGTATGCACAGTTGAAATCCACAGAAGAGCTTTTGAACACACACAACTTCTTATGGGTGTACCTCACTGTCAACTGACTGGAGGCCACATCTGAAATTATAGCAAATATATTGAGTTTTAGATATGTAACACTGTTTAAAATCAATGCTGTCCACTATTAAACTATGAAAAGGTGCCAGAAAGAGTTCTTTGGAGCAATGCCATATACAGTACAGGTTATGTATGGTTCTAGGAAAAGTCTTTCATAAATATAGAATGTTTGTAGATTTAAATTTTAAAAAGGCCCTTCATACACATCTCATGCAGAAAGGTTCCACTGAATGGTTCATACAGGAACCAGGAGTTGTTCTTCTTTTGAATTGTTCTAAAGCAGGGGTGTCAGACTCCAGTCCTGGAGGGTCAGTGCCCATGACATTTTGGTGCTGTCTCTGCTGTGACACCACATTTAAACCTGGTCATTACCTGCTGAATCAGGTGTGTTTGATCAGGAACATCACCAAACTGTGTAGGAACATGGCCCTCCAGGACTGGAGTTGGCCCCTATTTAAAGGATCCTTCTGGTGACTTATAACAACACCAGAACCTCATTTAGAGCAATGTTCTTCATCATAAGTGAGCTTACACAAAGTATTGCATTTATTATTTCTTTTTATAACCACTCCCTTTACTAAAGATCCCATGAAAAACCATTTTAAGGATGTAGATGAACTAAACTTGGTATTCTAAAGAACCTTTCAATGGAAGGTTCTTTTAAAAAGTTATTTTTAGGGAACCAAAAGTGAACCTTCCATAGCATCAATGCAGAGAATCCTTTTCTTACATCTGACTGAGTTATTAGATTCAACCTTAATGTATGTTATGATATATTACATTTAAAGTGTCAGTCAAAAGTTTGGACACACCTACTGGACGTTCAGCGGTTTTTCATTATTTAAAAATTTTCTGCATTGTAGATTAATACTAAAGTCATCTAAATTATGAAGAAATACATATGTAATTATTTAGTAAACAAACAAGTGTTAAACAAATTATTATATATATAAAATATAATATTTTACATTCTTCACAGTAGGCACCTCTTGTTTAGATGCAGCTTTCTTGGCATTTTCTCAGTCAGCTTTATGAGGTAGTCACCTGGAATGGCTTTCAGTTAACAGCTGTGTCTTGTCAAGAATTCATGACTTGCATTTCTTGCCTCTTAATGTGTTTGAGACATCAGTTGTGGGTCTACTTTGAAGTAAAATCTAAAACATGTTTTTTAACACAAATATGTTTGTTTAACACTTTACTACATGATTCCTTATGTGTTCCTTCATAGTCTGGATGACTTCAGTATTAATTTATAATGTAGGAAAAAAAGAAAAAAGAAAAATATTGAATGAGAAGGTATGTCCAAATCTTTGACTTGCACTGTATACCAAAAGCTCTATTTTTTGTTGAACACAAGATAGTACAAATAAAAAATATTTAAGAAGTGTCTTTGAAATGACATAGAATGACAAACTTGTAACCTAACAATAAAATATACTAAATAATGTAATTTTACTTCATAGCAAATGTTAGATAATAAACAACCTTTAAAATACTTTTGAGTATAATTTTAATGCATATGATGGAACTAGTAATCTAATAAAAATTCTCACCCGTCAGGATGAACAGCATCAATATCCACAAATCAAGCAAATGTATCTGTGCCATTTTAATATCGTCTCTTCAAGGGAATGTTTAAACTTTCTAGATACACCAGCATATACTGATTTAAATGTGCTTGCACAAACAAAAACCTTTTGTAAAGATGAAGAAATAGGAAGTTATTGTGCCATTCAGCAACAGTAAATTGTTTTTAAATGAATGGTTTAAAAATACCCCACAAAACAGTTAATCTTAAATTCAATCAACATTTCTAAGTTTCTCTTTTTGAAGAATTCTCTTTTTGAGAATGATGTAAGATTAATACAAGATTATTTAGTTTATAACTAGTCATGTTTTACTTGTTTTAAGTAGCTTCATTAAATGAAAGTATTTCACTGTATTGGCAGATAATCTTACAGATTCAAAGCATTTACCTTGAAACAAGCAATTTCAAGATTTTAAGCTAAATACTGTAGTCTTACAGGTTTACAACATCCTGAAAATGACAAATATTCAGTCATTTAGACTTGATGTAAGATGACATCATGTAAAGTTGATTTTTTTGGAGTGTAATTGTTTAAGTTTTTTTATATCTGACTTATTGTTATTGTACTTTGTTGCTGACGTTTATACTGACATTATTTCCTCACGTCACTGACTCAACAGGACATTACAGAATAAGAATGAACACAACAGAGTTTATTGCCAAAGCAAGAACAAGAAATGAAAAAAGTACAAAATCAACACATCCATCCTCAGTGAAATATTAACTGCATTCGCTGAAAGTGCTGCTCAGACTGTTTATAGATTTGACATGGTCTAAACATAGAAGATAACATGATTTTTATTAGAGTTGATTGACATCAGGACTGAAACTCCACCCTCTTTGTTTTGTTTGAGCAGATCTGCAAAACAGTAATGACAGAAGGAATGTTTAAAACGTCATGCCCTACATGTCAACTGTTAACATATTTGGAAAAAAAATCACTTTCATACCATTTCTGCTGAAGAAAGGCTCTGAGGATCATCTTACTCAGCTGGTGGGTTTGCAAAGGAAAGAAGGAATTAGAATCAAAATATTATACAGAGACAGCAGGATGGATTTCCTGACATGTCTAGGTGACTTATAGCATGCAGAATTTTTTAAGACTACAGATGTAAGCTACAGTAATGCAGTTCATATTGCCTGACATGCAAAAGGAAACTAATGCACTGAACATAAACAGCAAAACAATGGACAATGCAACATATTTGTTATTGGTGTAGGACTGGAGCTGTTGTAAGAAATATATAAAGTCTTGTTACAATTATTTTATTTTTTACCTAATTTTCTCTTCAGTGTGTTTGGTAGCCAATCAACCCACCATTCATTGACTCTTGTAATTACGTGTAATGTCTCTGACTCTAGGAGGGAGCAGACTAACACAGGCCTCCTCCCATGCATGTGAAGTCAAGCTCCACCTCTTTTTAAAACTGCTGCCAATACATCACCACCAGGCAGCCAACATGCTCAGAGGAAAGTACAGTATCCCCTGCTCTGATGGATCACCCGGCAGATGCCTGAGCCAGCTAACATTACATAGTAGTGCAGAGGAGAGAGTGCCATCTTTCCTGCCCAGAGAGAGCACAGCCAATATCTGTTTTGCTCTCTCTGGCCCCGATGGCAAGCAGCATGATTGGGATCTGAACTCATGATCCTCCGATTATAGTGACATCGCCTTAGTCTGCTGAGTCACTTGTGGCCCTGACATTGCTACAATTAATGCTTTTGGACCTTTCAGTTAAAACAGTAGGGCTACTGGTCAATGACAAAGTTCTGTAGGTTCTAATGTCAAAGTTCGCCAAAGTTGAACTCATTCAATTGAAATGAATGTCATTTCTCTCTGTAGTGAGACTGGACCTAAATCACTAGTATGCAGTTAATACTTACGACATTTAGTAATCTGCCTCCACTGTGGTGAGACCTCAGTTTTAGCCAGCATGCAGGACCCAACATAATTGTTAAGCACTTGGCAGTAGCTCTCATGACTTCCATGCGTGAGACATGCATAAAAGAGACAGTCAGTCGAAAACTGGGCCAGCATGATTGTCTCGCTGCACTTAGAGAAGGGCCCAGCTTTGTCTACCAGTATTCCACAGTACTTTGGTCCACGGTACAGCTGCTTCTCCTCATCAGTACATGCAGGGAAGTGCCAGCAGGTGCGGTCATTATCGGGAACACTCCAGGATGTAGCCCACTCCACTATGTCTGATTTGCGATCGCCCGCTGGTGTGACAAAGTCGTCATCCCGGTTATCATCATATGTTCCACACATGCCCACCAGGTTTTTGTAATAGCTGCTGGAGACTGTCACTTTGAAGTATTCGGCCCAGTCGAAGTTAACCTCCAAGCCAAAGTCTGTCTGCAGGATCCCCCTGATGCCTGACTGAGTTATTGTGATGCTGCCAGAGTCCAGATTCAGGGGTAGAAGGGATACTTTACCATCAATCTGTAGAGCAGAGATTATTGTTAATCTGTCATTGACTACAAGCTTTTGCTTGCTAATATGCATCATATCTTTCCAATCTCTGGTAGCAGTATATCCCAAAGACGCCCAATCCTTGTCCTGGAGATCTGCCACCCTGCAGAGGTGATCCCCAACCTTAATCTAACATCTGATCCAGGTATTGAAGGCTTTCAAGATCATCTGAATATCAATCAGTTGTCAGACAGTCAGACACAGTGTCAAGAGGGAAGGTCACAGATGGATCTGAACTCTCTAGGGTGGTAGATCTCCAGGAGTAGGACTGGAGTAGGACCATTTGTTCATTTGAGGGAGGTCCTTCAAAAAAGCTGAATTTGGTAGTGAGGGTGGCGGACAGCGGCTTTTTCAATAGACAGTTTTTGTTCTCTGCAGATTTTTCGAAATGAAAAAAGAAACGGGTCGAGCACTAGGAACCAGCAAAAAATGGCCTCTCACAAGCTCATCGATTGGCTCTGCCCTCTCTTGTGATTGGCTGTCCCAGCGGTCACTCCATCAAACATCTGGACTTGCAAGCCAGCGTTTTGCGATTTGGCCATAGTCCATGTTCACTGACACTGTAAGTTGTTAACATGTACGTTTGTTCTGCCTGTTTCACATCAGATAGACGTATTTTAATATCAGAGGTTTCATATTAAAAGCCATTAACATTAGAAACTGTGTCTTTGTGTGTGTGTCTACCAGTCTGTGATAAGCCACCATTTACATGCCTCTTAAGTTTAACTATTGTCAAAATAATTCAGAATTTCTGCTTATTTTTACACAAAACTGAGGTATAATTTTATGTAAATGAGGTCTTTTGACTATACAGTCCAAACACAAGTATAAAATTGTTGCTAATGAATTGGAGTGAAGTTGGTTATCAAGGTGTAACACAGAATTGGGTGATAATTTTATATTACATGATTTTAACAGTTTATTAATATTTAATAATTAATATTTTATTAATGATTAACATTATTTAAAATAAATAATAATAATAATAATAATAATAATAATAATAATAATAATAATTACAGTTATTATTAGTATATTATTAATAGTAACTAGTAATTCCTAATACAATATTATGAATAATAATGTTTAAGTAATGTTTAAAATGTATGTATAATAATTCATATTTATTAATAATAATAATTTATCTTTAAGCCTTTTTTACCTTTTTTACCGCACCATAACTGTAAAAAAGAATCCGTTTGATCAGGGCCCCCAGATATGACATTGAATGGGGCCCCAAAACTTCCAAATTCACCCCTGGCTGTAAAGCATAACTTTTTATGAGTTTTTAAGATAAGAATTTTACTCACCATCACTTTGTTGAATTCCCCTTGAGTAACAGTGATATCGTGGCCTGGGAGCTTTATGATGGCTGTCTTCATGTAGGAGCCATATTGTCCCTGGGCAAACTCATTCTTGTTGATGATGGTGAAATTTGTGAGGGTTTTGTCTTCACCTGATGACTTAACAAGTACATAGGAGCAGGTGCCCTGAAAAGAATACAGACTGCCATCGAACGTCTCAAAATGAGGGTCTCCAACAGCTCGACACGAAGCTTTAGACTTGGGCAGGCACACTGCCTTATTGTCCTTCTCTGTACAGGTCTCTTTCTCACGACAGTGTTTCTTGCTGCATGGGTCTGAAACAGTGTTAAGACATTAGTTTCGATCAAATCTATTCTCTGGCTAAACACTGAAGTCACATAGAAAAGAATGGGTTTAGAATTACCGTGCACACATGCAGAAATGCCATCCTTGTTGCGACACACCTGATCTTCATTACAATGCAGGGGTTGACATGAGAACTGTCCAGCCTTGCAGCTGCACTCTTCAACACAGTCTCCTAAGACTGATGTCTCTCCAGACTACACAAAAAGGAGTCATATTTAATATTTTCTTTATACAAAAATGCAAGGCTATGTTAAATTAAGTTTCTCCAGTCAGAATGGCTGTTGTCAAAAGAACACAAATTTACCTTGTAATACCTGCCGTCCACTACACAACCACAGCTGTCTACAGGCTTACATTCGCCGCCGTCAAATATATAGCCTTCGTTACACTGGCATCCCTCAAGACATGCTGGGCAGGTGTGCGACACGGTAAGGCTGGCACAAGTGGATGAGCAGGTGTCCGCACATAGCTCATAGTGACTTTTTTCAGAACACGTCAATGCTTTAACAAGAAAAGAGAAACATCTGGAACAGTTAGTTTATGATATATTTTATATTAGCTATGACTAGTGCTCCAGAAATGTGAATACTGTGAAAAACTTTGTAGACTGTAGAAATGTAAAATGTCATATATTTTAAGTTCATTACACATAAAGTGAAATATTTCAAAACATTTTTGGTATTTTTTTACCCGATTTTACCAGATCAACCAGTCCATTTGTTGACTCTCCCCATCACTTTTAATGTTCCTGACTCTAGGAGGGTGCAGACTTACACAGGCCTCCTCTGATGCATGTGAAGTCAAGCTCCGCCTCTTTTCCAACTGCTGCTGATACATCACCAGGCAGCCAACACGCTCGAAGGAAAGGTAGACACTTGAGCCAGCCGACATTACTCAGAAGTGCTGGGGAGAGTTTGCCGTCTTACTCACTCAAATGGCCAATTTTGCTCTCTCAAGGCCCCAGCTAGCAATGGCAGCCACTCAGGGCCCCAAAATTAAATATTCTAATCAATTGAGATTCTGTATTTCTGATTTTAATGAGACTGATCAACCATAAAACAAAAAGGCTTAAAATATGTCACTTTACATATTATGAACATAAAATATAGTTAAATCATAAACAAATAACCTTTTCACATTTTGTTTCATTTGGCACTGTATCTCTCATACAAAATGACCTGCTACCCTATCATTCTCATTATCTAGTATCAACTTACGACAAAAGCTTGCATTCCTCCAGACGCTGATTGTGATGCCAGATTTCTGACAGGAGGCCACATACATCTGGATGTGTCGGCAAACAAGTGTCTTATCTTCAGGCTTTAATGCAACATCCTTTACACAATCATCGTAGTATGTTACAGGAGAAATTTTGGAATAGCAATTAGAGAACGGACCCTTGTCCAGACCAAGAATCTTACAAGCATTTTCTGCTTTTGATTGACTGTCTTTGTTAGGCTGAGGGCAGCTGGAGCCACATCCTGTCTGACAGATGATGCCCTCCTCAATTAAAACCCATGCTTCCATAAACTTGTCCACAGTGATGGCTTGCTTACCATCTGGTAAGAGCAAGTCATCATCCTTTTTGTCATTGTAGTTACCACAGATACCTGTGACTGCATTTTTGTAAGTGGATGGGATTTCAACTGTGGCCATTGACATTGTGTCATAGGTCACCTTCAGTCCAAAGCTGGTTTCCAAAATAATGAACAAGCCAATTTGATAGACGTTCACCAGACCTCCTTCAAGTGTAAGTGGAAGAACTGCTTTGACTTGGTCCACCTGAAAAGGAAACACAGAATATGCCTAAAAATGTGAAAAATTTTCAGAATAACAACAACAACAACAACAATAATAATAATAATACTACTAATAAAAAAATTATTAAAATAATAATAATAATAATAATAATAATAATAATAATAATTATTATTATTATTATTATTATTTATATAGCAATTTTCTAGATACCCAAGGACACTTTCCAAATAGGTGAATAGGTAAACAAAAATAAAATAAAAACAGCCAACAACAAGAAAAAAAAACAATATGGCTCTGACTGCTAGAGCATCATCACTTTAAAGATTATGTAAGTTCAGTCAATGCTTATAGCCACTGCATCCATAAACAAAGATCCCAAATAAGAATACTGTTCCTGTAGTTGGAATCTGGATGCCTAGAAAAGAAAATTTCTAAAATAGATAAAAAAATTAAAATAGATAAATTACCCTTATTTCCCACAGAAGCCCAGGAACCAGATCAATCTTATATGAAGCTACTTCTATGTTGATTTTCCTTGTAACTACTGCTTCTCCAAAAGAAGATACTTGCTGCACCGACACACTGAATGGTATCTTCCTCTGGTCTTCAATCATGATCATTTCCACCATTCTGTACACACAGTTCCCTGGAACGCTGATGTGGTTGCCATCATACGAGTGGTATATGCCAGAGCCAGATACTGAGCAGGACCCTTTGCCCTCAGGATAACAGGCCTGAACCCCATCACGGATGTCACACTTTTCATTAGCACCACAAGAGAAGTTTTCTGTGCAGTTCACTCTTCCTTGGTCACCACAGACACACATGTGATTGCACTGGTCTTTGAGGTAAAAGATCTGGCCAAGATGGTAGTACAAGCCTTCATAACGGCAACCACATCGCTCAATAGCCACACACTCGCCATTGCTTAAGATGAAGCCCTCATCACACACGCAGCCCTCAATGCATGGAGCACCTTCACAGGCTGCAGGCTCTGAGAGACCACTGCAAGTCTGGGGACATCCAGCAGCACACACATCATAGTGGCTGTTTGCTTTGCAGGAGGTGGCTGTAGACACATAGAACAGACAATCAGACGCATGGACAAGTGTGTATTCAATATTCAAAGAATTCAAAAAGATCAATAAGGCAGTTCTTTCAACTTTAGATAATTTTCTCAAACTCTTAAATACTTACGGCAAAAACTGTCAGTTCTCCAGTTCTCCACAATGGTAAGTGCTGTTTGGCATGCAGCTGTGTAGGCTGAGAGAGCATTGCAGAGGGCTGTAGAATGACCACCATACATGCACATGTCATATAAACAATCTTCATAGGCTTGGGAGGGGTTAACTTTAGCATGACATCCTTTAAATGGGCCATTTTTATCTGTAATAATACTGCAGGTCTTTGTAAAGACATCCTTGTTCCGTTCAGCAGCATTACATACAGGGCACTTGGTACCCTGACACTCGTCAGTGCAACTAGAATCAGTCCTGGCTTTCCAACTGGTTCCAAATGTAATAGCGTTTGTTGTGATGCTTTTGTCAGGCATGCTCATGTCGTCATTTTGATTGCCATTCCAGTTTCCACAGAGCCCTCCCACCATGTTACTGTAGGTGCTGGGAAGCGTGATTGAGACGTGGCTTTCCCAGTTAAATCTCACTGTCATTCCAAAGTCTGTTCGAACCATCCCAAAAAGGCCACTGCGGAAAATAGACAGCCGTCCTTCATCTTTTTCAAATGGCAGGTTGACAAATAGGTTGTCAATCTTTGGGGAATGAAGACAAACATATTTTAGCCAACGTTTACAGTATTTAAAAGCTTTCAGTTGAAATAGTTCCTGATGCTAATCAGTAGCAGAAGTCACCTACCATCACTTTACCATAGTTGTCTTTACTCATGATAATAGTGTATCCATAAATGTTTATCTCTACAGCCTTGGTGTAGGCAACAGCCTTGTTCATGCCTCTGTTCTCATTCTTTACTAGCACTGCAAAAGGTACCAGTGAGGCATCAGTGGTGTCAACCAGTTTGGAGAAGTAATAGGTGCAAGTGCCCTGGAAATCAAAGGTCTTGCCATCAAAGGTTCGATAGTGAGGATCACCGCTGCCCTGGCAGTACCCGTAGGATAGTGGATAGCAATCTCTTACACCATTACGTATGTCACACACTTCAGACGCCTTGCACTTGGTTGTTGTGCACTTGACCTCCCCAGTTTGTGTATTGCATGAACATTTCTTGGTGCATGTCTTGTCGCCCCAGAATGCATCAACAGGAGGGTAGTAACGGCCTTCATAGGTGCATCCACACTCCTTCAGGGCCACACATTTGCCTCCACTGAGGACAAAACCATTATTACACTGGCAGCCTTCCACACAAGGGTGTGTACATTTGGTTGGTGCATCTCGATCAGCACAAGAGGCTGCACAGGCTGTTCCGCAGGCTTCGTAATGACTGTTTTCTGGACATTGCATTGCTAATTGTGTAAACAAGAATAAGACATTTGCATAAAGAAACTAAATAAAGTACATAATAGCTTAACATGTATTTGCCAATATCACCAGCAAAGTAAACCACTCAAACAGTTGTCATTCGCATAATCAAACAATGTCAAAGTATCACTTACGGCAATCAGACAACATCCTCCAATTTGCATCAATAGTCACCCCAGCTGCCATGCAAACGTCAACATAGCTCCGCATGTTGTCACAGAGGAAGCTCCTGATGCCTTTATTGATACACACATCATATACACAGTTATCTACATACACATCGGGGACCACAATCTTATGGCACTGTGCAAATGGCCCATTTTGTTGTGCCATTAGACCACAGTGCTTCTCTTCTGTATATTTTTCTTGAAGTTCGGCAGGGCAGCTGAGGCACTTCCCCTCACAGTCATCACGGCAGAATAAATCATCATCAGAAACTTTCCAGCTCTTGCCAAACTCCAGGACAGTGGAAAGCTGCTTTCCATTAGGATCTGACAGCTCATCTCTTTGGTCACCATTGTAGTTTCCACAAAGACCACCGAGTGAGCCAAAATAAGAGCTTGGCATGGTGATGTACAGCATCATGTTCCAGTCATACTTCACCTCCAGACCAAAGTCTGTTGTTATGAGCACGTTCCAGCCCCTTTGCACCACTTGTAGCTTTCCTCCAGCTAGACTTATAGGGAGGTGTGTGATTTCACCGTTCACCTGGAAAGGGTACAGAAACAAAAAATCTCAAATTTGACCAAACATGGCTAATGCTTATTACATTATTTTAACTTTAAATCTGAAAATGTTTGGTTTGTAGCCATTTATTCATTAGGAAACTAAAATTAGAAATATTTTATGCTGAATTGTGCTGAAATACATGCTGACCAGCCACTTCATTAAAACCATCTTTGTATCTACACTCACTGTCCATTTTATCAGCTCCACTGACCATGTAGGTGTACTTTGTAGTTCTACAATTACGCACTGTAGTCCATCTGTTTCTCTGTGTACTTTCATCATTTAACCTGGTTCTTCAATGATCAGGACCCCAACAAGACCACCCCAGGTCTAATTTTGGTGGTGGATCTATGTTTCTATCTATCTATCAAAAAACACATTAACAATGAAGAGGAGTGGCTTAAAAAAACTGAAATGTGCATTGAAAGGAGAAAAAAAAATGAAATACATTACCTCAACCATACCCATTTGCTTGCTAGCAACCACTGTTTGATTATACACACTGACAGATACTGTCCTCACATAGGCCACCATGTTGCTCCCTCTGTGATTATTCTTTGCCAGTATAGTAAAAGGGACAAGACCACGGTCGGTCTTTGTAGTGGTAGACAGTGTGTAGGTGCAGGTCCCCTGGAAATCAAATAGCTTCCCATCAAATGTTCTGTAATGAGGGTCCCCAACAGCCCAGCACAGAGCTGTTTCAGTGTGGACACACACACCCTTCTGGCATTGCTCTTTTTCACGACACTTAATGGCTGCACAAGGATCTGGTGGAGGTGCAGGTGGTAGTGGAGCTAAAAACACAAGTTCAAGGTTAACAAAGTATTTACATTCCTTCAAAAATAAAACTTATTGTTTTTATGCAATTCTTACCTGCATTACACACTCCAGTTGTGCTGTAGCCAGACCGTACTCTGCCACCATAAACATAGACCGCTTGTAGTGACTCCCCAGACATGGTTATAGGGCCTTTCACTGATCCAATTGGTTTAATAGCCCATGAATATTTTGTGTTTCCAGGGAAAGTATTCCACTTCAGTAAGTTAAAAAGAGATCTAGTGCTCTCTGATTCTGAGACAATGACTGCAAAGTTCTGGTAATCATCTTGGGAATGAACTGTCCATGATTTGGACATCCCTGATGTGGGGATGATGTTAGTCAAGAACTCATCAAAGGGAACGTTACTACTGGTATACATAACCATGACCTTTTTGTTGCTTCGGATTACGGTCGGCAATAGCACTTTGACGTCCAGAAGCTCTCCAGCATGAAGCTTCTTGTACTGGGGAAAAAGGCCTTGAAAAACAGTCACATCAGTATCTTCTTCAACTGCAACCACATGGGCTGTGTCCTGCACCACAAGAAAGTGCATGGCAGGAATCAGGTACTCATCTGAGAGTGCTTCTATTGGCACCAGCTGCTCATAAACATGCTCACAGGTGTCCACAATGCTGAAACATTCATGACCTGCAAGGACAGCCAAGGGGAGCCTTGACTCGATTCTAGTTCCTGATAGGGTGTTCTCACTCCGAAGCAAGTACACTTCATAGGGGGCCAAGTTAATAGTTGTTTTGACCCCTTGCTGCAAACGCTTCATGCCTTTAAGCATCACGTCTGAATATGGCAGAATATCAATGGTGTTGGCCTCCTTACCGTTGACAATGGCCACAACCTTCTGCATGGGACCTCCATCAGGGGTGAAAGCTACATGACTCCTGCCAAGTTGGGTAATGGGGAAGATCACGCTGCTGTCTCCAGTGAAAGGCTTGATGTGAGAGGTCACTATTGTGATGTCAGTGTCAGATGTAATTAGCACAGTTTTGGCCGAGACGCCATCTTCACTAATTTCAGTCTTGTCTGGAAGGGTGATCCAATTGGTAGCCCCTTTCTCTATCTTCAGTGATTGTCTGAAGTTTAGGCTCTTGACCTCCACTATGACATTAGCTACAGACTCTTGGGCTGTGATAGTGAGTGTGGGTTTAGCTTGACCATCATCAGTTATATGATTAGGCAGGAAAGCTGTGATGAACTCACGGCCAATTGGACATCCGCTGACTGCTGGAGAAAATAGTAAGAGTACTATGAACTTACAAACAACCAGCATTATTCAAAATTTGTTTTTTTTAGTTTTTTTTATTTGTTATCCAAAGCAAAATCCCCAAATTAACCCCAAAATACATATGACACACAAATATACGCATAAGATAAAACATAATACAAAACTATTACTCAGCAGCTTAGAGGTACTATAAAACAGACATGTAAAATGCATTACTTAAACAATGGCATCTTTTTAGCAGAAAAAAAAATTGGACCTACCCCAGCTCTTGAATATAATGTAATAGGCTTAATTACACTACATTTCTTATACTATACCATACTATATACACACAGCGTTCCAAAGTACAATACTCCATATATGCATACATGCAATACTCAACTGTTAGTAGTGACTTAACAGCAATTAATTTGAAATGCTAGAATATTTATATAAAAGTTGTAATAATAAATATTCAATAATGCGTGAATTGGAAAACTATTCTAAAATGAACTAAAATAATATAAATCATAATCTAAATGACTTGTCAGATATCAGCTCTTCAAAATTACTTCATTTGTGTTTTCTTAAATTATGTGGATTAATGTGAAAATGTCTGCTAGTAGTGATAACATTAATATAATCAGATCTGACTTACAACAAGCATAACAACTTACCTGTTATGATCAGAAGACCAAAACAGAGAGGAAATACCCGAGTCCCCATGTCTACAAAAGAACATGAAATAAAGTTCAGTTTGTAAAATATTGGGTTTATAATATTTTTTAATACAGATGTTTAACTTTTGAAAAGTAAATGAAGTTGACATACATACCTGCAACCTTGAATGGGTGATGACCTGGTTAATGGGAGGTTTAAATAGTACTGCTGATGAGAACATTATCATATGTTTGCAAAAGCATTTGACAAACAGGATGTAATGTGGACCGTATCCCTAAAGACACAGTCAAAATTATTTATGTGTCAGAGGAATTTAGTTACCAAAAAACAAACTAACAAATATATTAGATAGATAGATAGATAGATAGATAGATAGATAGATAGATAGATAGATAGATAGATAGATAGATAGATAGATAGATAGATAGATAATTAGTTACATGTAAATGTGCAAAGATCAAAAGTACAGTATGTATACATTCGATTAACAACAGGTTCAGAAATATTATATACAATATACATATACAATAAACTGAGCAAAAACTATTAAAAATATTAATAAAACTATTAAGACTAAATATTAGGCATTTCTTAAGTTGTGTATTACATGTCAATAATGTCAGACCTTCTTAAAAGCACTGACTGTCTCTGCTATGGTGATACAGTGAGGAAAATAAGTATTTGAACACCCTGCAAATTTGGAAGTTCTCCCACTTAGAAATCATGGAGGGGTCTGAAATGTTCATCTTAGGTGCATGTCCACTGTGAGAGACATAATCTAAAAGAAAAAATCAGGAAATCACAATGTATGATTTTTTAAATAATTTATTTGTGTGTTACTGCTGCAAATAAGTATTTGAACACCTGCCAATCAACAAACATTCTGGCCCTTAAAGACCTGTTAGTCCGCCACTGAAAAGTCCACCTCCACTCCACTTATTATTCTAAATTAAAAGCACCTATTTGAGGTCAATAGCTGCATAAAGACACCTGCCCACCAAACACAATCAGTAAGACTCCCAACTACTAACATGGCTAAGACCAAAGAGCTGTCCAAAGACACCAGAGACAAGATTGTAAACCTTCTCAAGGCTGAAAAGGGCTACGGGGCAATTACCAAGCAGCTTGGTGAAAAATAATCAACTGTTGGAGCAATTATTAGAAAATTGAAGAAGCTAAACATGACCGTCCTATGACTGTGAAAATCAATGTTAATATTTGGTACAGTAGCCTTTACAGAGGTCAAAAGTTTCCTGTAGTTTTTCACCAGGTTTGCACACACTGCAGCAGGGATTGTGGCCCATTCCTCCACACAGATCTTCTCCAGATCAGCCAGGTTTCTGGGCTGTCGCTGAGAAACATGGAGTTTGAGCTCCCTCCAAAGATTTTCTATAGGGTTTAGGTCTGAAGACTGGCTAGGCCACTCCAGAACCTTGATATGCTTCTTACGGAGCAACTCCTTGGTTTTCCTGGCTGTGTGCTTTGGGTCATTGTCATGTTGGAGGACCCAACCACGACCCATCTTCAATGCTCTAACTGAGGGAAGGAGGTTGTTCCCCAAAATCTCGCAATACATGGCCCCAGTCATCCTCTCCTTAATACAGTGCAGTCATCCTGTCCCATGTGCAGAAAAACACATGAAAACATGATTCTTCCACCCCCATGCTTCACAGTAGGGATGGTGTTTTGGGCATGGTACTCATCATTCTTCGTCCTCCAAACATGGCAAGTGGAATTACGACCAAAAAGTTCTATTTTGGTCTCATCTGACCACAGCATTTTCTCCCATGACTCCTCTGGATCATCCAAATGGTCATGGGCAAACTTAAGACGGGCCTGGACGTGTGCTGATTTAAGCAGGGGAACCTTCCTTGCCATGCATGATTTTAAACCATGAGATCTTAGTGTATTAGCTACAGTAACCTTGGAAACAGTGTTGCCAGCTCTCTTCAGGTCATTGACCAGCTCCTCCCGTGTACTTCTGGGCTGATTCCTCACCTTTCTTAGTATTATTGATACACCATGAAGTGAGATCTTGCATGAAGCCCCAGTCAAAGGGAAATGGACGGTCATGTTTAGCTTCTTCAATTTTCTAATAATAGCTCCAACAGTTGATCATTTTTCACCAAGCTGCTTGGCAATTGCCCAGTAGCCCTTTTCAGCCTTGAGAAGGTTTACAATCTTGTCTCTGGTGTCTTTGGACAGCTCTTTACTCTTAGCCATGTTAGTAGTTGGGAGTCTTACTGATTGTGTTTGGTGGGCAGGTGTCTTTATGCTGCTATTGACCTCAAATAGGTGCTTCTAATTTAGAATAATAAGTGGAGTGGAGGTGGACTTTTTAGTGGCGGACTAACAGGTCTTTAAGGGCCAGAATGTTTGTTGATTGGCAGGTGTTCAAATACTTATTTGCAGCAGTAACACAAATAAATTATTTAAAAAATAATACATTGTGATTTCAGGATTTTTTCTTTTAGATTGTCTCTCACAGTGGACATGCACCTAAAATGAAAATTTCAGACCACTCCATGATTTCTAAGTGGGAGAACTTGCAAATTCGCAGGGTGTTCAAATACTTATTTTCCTCACTGTAAATGAAGCTCCTTTAGTTAACAGATTCAAGTACACTGATTGGCTAATTTTATATTGCTATGTGTGTACCTTGTGTCAGCAGTTCATTGATTGGCTGTAGATTGGAGGACACTGATTGGCTAAATTTTTGTTGCTATGAGTATCTTGTGCCAGCAGGTCAGTGATTGGCTGCTGCTTCTCTGACTGGCTGATTTTTCTGTGAGAGAATGAACCAGGAAGCTAATTTCCCTCAAATATATTTTATATATTACATGTTATTGTGCATGTTTAGCACATACATACTTAAAAATGTAGGTAATGTTTATTTTAAAAATGTTTATTAAAAAAAATGTTTATAAAAAAAAATTGAAACAAAACTATTTCCACCAAGGAGGGCGGCGCCATAGCAGCCTCTGTTGAAAAGATGGATGGATGGATGGATGGCTGAATGGATGGATGGATGGATTTATCCCAGAGCAATAACATGTATTACTTGCAGTAATAAGTAAGTCACATAAATATTGTGCAGTAATTGATTGAGATGCTGTAATGTCACTGATGCTCGGTGAGCCTGTGAGACTCAGTGTACAATAACGTCCCGGCACAGTGAAGAGGTGTTGGTCAAAGGTCATTGTTTGTATAAAAGTTCTTCTGTACTGTCCTCTGCTACAGGGGAGTTCAATGAGTCTGTTGCTGAAAGTGCTCCACTGTCTGGCTTGTAGGTCAGAGAGAGGGTGAGATTTCAATGAGGTTAAGTGACCTTCTTTGCAGCACCACCTCAAAGTCATCCAGTCAGCAGCCCACAGCTGAGCCAGCATTTCTGATCACTTTTCTGAGCTTTTCCTAACAAAGAAGCAAAGAAGACAGCATCTGCAACATCACCAACATCTTGCTGCACACATTAAAAGTCTGTTCATTCTTGTACACAGTCTCCAGTCCAGTATATTGTCAAGTAGGACTCCCACGTGTTTGTAGGAGTCTACCAGCTCAGTGTTGTGACCCATGATGGTAACAAGACTGATCATCGTGGTCTTGGTTAGAACAGTACCAAAAAAATAACTATTGTCAGACACAGTGTAAATTGAAATACCTGTCATTACTAACATTTTTTAAGTGTATTTTAGTTGTTATTAATTAGTTGCACTTCTTACTAGTTGCTACTGAGTTCTAGTTGATTACAAAAAAGTGCAGATAAAACAGAATAATAGCAAAAGTTGTGCTCACTGTCTTGGGGAGCAGGCATTAATAAAATGTCTCACAATGTATCACTGGGGGTGCAGTAGTCAATCACCCAAAGCATACTCTCCACCGGAAATGACCATTCACCTGGAGGACTGTATCAAGGTATAGGGGGACCACCCAAAACAAAGGGCCAAACAATATATCTGGGCATACACACAAGCATATTCATTCACACACACCAGGGTAATTTAGAGTAGCAATCTCACCTGATCTCCATGTTTTTGGACTGTGGAAGGAAACCCACGCAGACATGGAAACTCCACCCACACGAGGACTTGAACCTTGTTGAAAGGTAAACATGCTAACCACCAAGCCACCATGGTTTTAGTCAGCCATTATGGCAGTGTAGCTGCATCTGTCTCGCTAAGCCACATTTAACAATCAAAACTCCATCCATATATTTTTACTATTTTAATGAATTACTTGAACTGTTGACTTTTGACTAATGGTTGGATATCAAAATATAAAGAATTGTGACTGACTCATCTTATGGAATTCTAATGGGATCCAAATATTTTTACAGTAAACAAGTGATCTCTAATGGTAACTATTAAGTCATTTCCCATTACTTGATGGAGCTTTTCCTAAACATACATACCTCCAGTGAGTTAGTGCTGAGGGACTACCTTTTTGCCTAGGGTGGGTTTATAGAGATTCCCATGCTCTGAAGGTGCAGTGTCACCCTATGGAGCCTCTCCTGAGCCCCAGCACCACTCGAAAGAAACTGCAGAAGAGTAACCCTCACTGCTGGAACACAACCTCAGCAACAAGAGGATACTGGAGCCCACAGTGCATCATTAAAAAGGGAGGAGGAACCGCTGCACCACACCATGGCTGGAATTATGACTGTAGTTGCCAGGCTCGCAGATCTTTTCCCTGGGCAGAATGTTCCCTAAATCACCATTAAATAACAAAGAAATCAACATCCTTAACCTCCTTGACTGAGAGGAGGACAGAAACTGAGATAAGGACATTCATGGGGACACAAGTCAGGGTGAGCTCAACCACTACAAAAACGGCGAGATAATAAATAGAATAGGTGAAAATGGCTCAGCACCAATCTGTAGCACCTGGGGCCCTTTAAAACAGCCAACAACCAGCTGAGCATGGTGAGCTGATTACCAGCTCTAACCAGTAAGGGGAATGGGGCTCGCCCCAGCAACCACTTGCTGCGCTGGGGGAAGGAGTTTCCTAGCAGGTTTACTTGCTGCACTGTAGTGGTGGTCCTCTGTAAGGGCCTAATGATCATCCTGCAGGGCAGACCCTTACACTTACTAATGAAGTCTCATGTCAATGAAGGTAACAACTAAAATGGATATAGATGGTAGACTGACAGATCATTCCCAAAACTGTTCAACCATTTAGTAATGCTTAAATCAGCCTTAAGTATCATTATTTGTGAGATTTATTGTAAACTGTGAACTTTTCTTGAAAGAAACAGGATCTAATGAGCCTCACATCCCTGTAACTACAAACAAAATCGAGATGACTCATGTGTCAGAGGAAAACAGACACCAATAAAGCAAATATCGAATAGACAACATTATAAGGGCATCAATTAAAAAAACAATTTCTGTCTAGTTCTGCATGACTGAAATAACAGTGTGTAAAGTATATTAGAGTAAATATACATAGAGGTGGGATGAACTTGGAGAACTTGTGAGAGTGAGATGTGTTGGACCAGGTATCAAAATAATGTTTACATGCAAGTATTTATCTTTTCCTCCCTTAAGCCTCAGACAGTCAATCAAATTTAAGGTGGACATTTTTTAAATTCAAGATGAAACACTGACTCATGTATGTGTGCATATACATTTACATTATTTGGCAGATGCACGTATTCAGATGTACAAATTCAGTTTCCAGTGAAGTTGGAACACTTTCTTATAATCCAATAAAAACTGGAATCTGTCATTTGTTATTTCACTTGAACATATCTTTAACAAAAAAAAGGATAAAAATGATTTTCAGTGTTTTCAATGACAAACTAATTCCATCCATTTATCCATCAGGTAACCACTTATTCCAGTTCAGGGTCATGATGAGTCTCCCTATTCCCTCAATGGGCACAGGGCAGGGCATCCCACTATTTTAGCCATATCTAGGACAGGGCTATGACACACTCAGACATACACACACTCACACTATGGCAATTTACAATAACCAAAAAGGTAACTGGAGACCCCAGAGAAGACCCACGCAGTAGGTGGCCTGATGCATGGACTGGTTAAAGATGGTAGTGAAAACCATTTGAGGTAGTGTGTACCATCTGAGAAATATTTGATAAAATATCTTCAACAGATGGACGGATTTTGGCATTCTAGCTTTGTATGTAAAGCCAAGGTACACAGGTAGACACCGCAATTGGATTTACCTCAATGGACTAATCTTCTCTGACTGAGGTGTATGCATTAATATATTCTACTCCAATTGATCAATTAGTCAGATTATTAATGCATTATTAGCTGCATATAAAAATGGTAAGTCAATTTCCTAAAGTGGAATGCTATAGTAACTAAAAAATTCCCTCATTGGACAAGGAGAAAATATAGAAAATTTAGGGATGCTTTTCTCAACTCCATACTCAGTGTATGATGTCAAATCAACATGACTGCCCACAATGTGCTCTTAGTGATATTTGCTTAAAATCAATCAGTATACAGATGCAGTAGTGGGTTAAATCTATAGTGCAAAGTAAAGTTTGTTTTAAGAAGGTAAATATATTTTGAATGGGAAAGTTTTCTCTCAAATCAGCCTTAAAGTGCACAGTAAATTACTACACAATAAGCAACTGATTTAGCAGCATGGTTGAAAAGGTACTGTGCTTGTCTCAGATATCCAAACTGAACAAGCAGAACAAACTGTGCCAGTAACTGACTTCAATTTCATTCCTAACTCTCTATTAAAAATGTGGACAAAATAGAAGGATTCAGTGTGAATCCTTTAAGTTTAAGAATATGAAAGAATTCTTAAACTTTTTTTATTGTAATATTAAATGTGAAATCACAAATTAAAGGCGGCATGGTGGTTTAATGGTTAGCACATTTGCCTCTCAGCGCTGAGGTCTTGGGTTCAAGTCCACATCTGAGCGGAGTTTCCATGTTCTCCCCGTGTCTGCGTGGGTTTCCTCCGGGGTCTCCAGTTTCCTCCCACAGTCCAAAAACATGGAGGTCAGGTCAATTGGCTACTCTAAAAAAAAAAATGTATGTGTGTGCGTGTGTGTGTGTGTTCACCCAGCGATGGACTGGCGCCCTGCCCTGGGCTTAGTTGAATAGTGTAATGCCCTGCCCTGCGCCCAGTGAGGGGGTAGGGGACTAACCGCGACCCTGATAGGAATTAAGCGGGTGTGATAATGAATTAAATCACAAATCATTGTCTATTATTTTTTATTTAGACACATGAACCTGCTTTTTTTCTACCCATCTAACAGAACTTTCCTATGCTACAATACCTGTTAACACATTTGCTAGTTACAACTCATGTTATGATAGCTAGAGTACAATTTTTTTAATTTTAAAAATAATTATTTTAACACTAGATATTATACACAATACATGTGTATGAATATACAGTGGTGCTTGAAAATTTGTGAACCCTTTAGAATGTGCTATATTTCTGCATAAATATGATCTATGATTTCTGATCATATATCAGATTTTCACACAAGTCCAAAAAATTAAAGAGAACCCAATTAACCCTGTTTTATTCAAAGAACAGGATCTATCAAAGTCTGCTCTTCACAACACATGTTTGTGGAAGTGTATCATGGGACGAACAAAGGAGATTTCTGGGACCCCCAAAAAAAGAGTGGTTGATGCTCATCAGGCTGGAAAAGGTTACAAAACCATTTCTAAAGAGTTTGGACTCCACCAATCCACAGACAGACAGATTGTGTACAAATGGAGGTAATTCAAGACCATTGTTACCTCCCCAGGAGTGGTTGACCAGCAAAGATCACTCCAAGAGCAAGGCGTGTAATAGTCAGTGAGGTTACAAAGGACCTCAGAGTAACTTCTAAGCAACTGAAGGCCTCTCTCACATTGACTAATGTTCATGAGCCAAGCCAGGCTTGAAATCTTTGATGGAACAATTAATTGTGAATTATATCAGAGAATTCTAAAGGAAAGGTGGGGGGCACGGTGGCTTAGTGGTTAGCACGTTCGCCTCTCAGCGCTGGGGTCTTGGGTTCGATTCCCCATCTGAGCGGAGTTTCCATGTTCTCCCCGTGTCTGCGTGGGTTTCCTCCGGGGTCTCCGGTTTCCTCCCACAGTCCAAAAACATGGAGGTCAGGTGAATTGGGTACTCTAAAAATTGTCCGTAGGTGTGTGTGTGTCACCCAGCGATGGACTGGCGCCCTGTCCTGGGCTTAGTTGAATAGTGTAATGCCCTGCCCTGCGCCCAGTGAGGGGGTGGGGGACTAACCGCGACCCTAATAAGGATTAAGCGGGTGTGATAATGAATGAATGAATGAATGAATTCTAAAGGAAAATGTCAGGACATCTGTCCATGAACTGAATCTCAAGAGAAGTTGGGTCATGAAGCAAGACAACGACCCTAAACACACAAATTGTTCTACCAAAGAATGGTTAAAAAAATGTTACCGAAAACGTTTAATTGCAATTATTGCCACTCACAAATATGTCATATTGAATAATTTTCTCAATAAATAAATGACCACTAAAATATTTTTGTCTCATTTGTTTAACAGGGTTTTCTTTATCTACTTTTAGGACTTTTGTGTGAAAATCTGATGTTGTAGGTCATATTTATGGAGAAATATAGAACATTCTAAAGGGTTCACACACATTCAAACACCAATTTATTCTAATCACAAACATATTCAAATGAGCAGCAGTGCTGATTCAGAAAATAAACAGCAAAATTCTACATCAAAAATGAAATTTCTTTTTAACAATTTGGTAGTTAATTAATATACCAACATAAAACACTTTTTTACTGAATGTAAGCTTTATTTAGGTTTTGCATCCCCACCCCTCCACCCCCCAGCATGGCATTCGGTCCTCTTTCGTCATTTGTTCAGTATTTCACTATGGGAACCACTGCCCCTGAACGAACTTGGAAGTACCTATGGCACATCATCTGGCAGACACCACAGAGGTATATTAAGGCCCTGGCTTCTTCTTGGAGTGATATTATGGATGTGAAGTAATCTATTCCTTCACTCCATCCACCTGTGCAGAAGGATAAGATGTGGTAGAGAAAGATGATGACAATGAGTCTCTTGCTCAGTTCCTCAGTCAGGAGGAGGATAAAGACACAATTTTGTCTGTCTAGGCCAATTGACTTGTCAGTCACTGTTCCCCATGACACTTCTGACCTCAGCAAGATGTGTAGATGAGAGGCCAAAAAGCTATGCATTTCCTGTTCCACTGCCAAGGGCACCCAGCATGAGATAGGAATGAAAAAAACTTCCTGCTCATTCAAACCCCACCAAACAATCTCTTGCTGCATTTCCTACATTCATGGCGGTGCAGAAGCTAAATTGGGATAAGCACTTCACCCATTGCATTCCTGGCTTCTCCAGACTACCAATCCCTCCCTCCCTGAAAAGCAGAGCATTTCTCTGCCTCCATATTTTAGGACTTACAAGTCCTCTCTACTGGCAGCCAGAGCCCTTAATGCTTCATCACTGCCTACCAGAGGCAGAGATGCTGGAGGAGCTGGGAGCTCAGCTGCAATCCCATAATGCTAAGCTGTGGGAGGAAATCTTTAGGGTATCTGACCTCATGCTCCATGCCTCTCACAGCAATATCCAGTGCTGTTGATATGATATTGGTTTATCTCTGGTTAGCAAAATAACTCTTTGGCTAGAGCTATCCAGCCCCAGCAGTAATAACAAGCTTAGCATCCTTAATGCTTCCTTTGTCCCCAAAGAGCAGATAGGTCCAATGATAGCAGTCATGATGCAGACGTGTGACACCCATGATAAAAGAGTGAAGCCTTCTCTTTGTGCTTCCCTTGTAAGTCAGCCTCAACATACTTGACCAAGAAGCCTCAACTTTCCACTACGGAGCCTGCTCTGGGCACCCACGGCAAACAAAGGATTGGACATGACCAGCCCACCTCAGGCACTCTGCAGTCAGACACTCTGCCACAAAAACAGAGGGCTAAAGGGTCTGATACATTGTTTGTCTCTAGGCACTGGCCTGATCATACTCTTCACTCTAAGAGATGTGTAACTTAGATATCAGCCTGTACCAACAGCCATCATCACCAATCCCCTGGTCACCCATGTGCACCAACCCACTACCCCCATCATACAGTTCAAGTCTTGCCACAATAATCCCTTATTAACCTCTCATGGAGCTCAGCTCAAAAGGGAAACATGGGTTTCAAACACGCACAGTACAGCAAACACTTTCCCCAGCAAAGGTTTTTGTAAAAGCATATAAAAAATTAACCCCACCATTTGTGTACCAAGATAATAATTCTAATAATTCTAATAATTCTAATAAGAATGTTTAATTCTTGCTCATTGCAGAAGAGGGTACCCCCACTTCTCCAATCCCCTGTACGAAGAATGGAGGTTACACCCTCAGGTAGTAAAGCAGATTTGCCTCAGACTTTAAGGTTTTAATACTATGCTCCCTTATCACTGTTGTGAGTGGACTGTCAGCCATCAGCCCAAGGTGGTGCCATAGGTACTTCATAAGTCGGTCATGCAGGGGACATATCCCATAGTGAGATACCTCGCTCCTGATTCAAAGAACCATGGTCTGTACCCCAAGTCTGTATCAACATTAACACAAGAACCTTGTACATGAATACAAGAAAAAAAAAAAGAGAAGTTATTCTGTGAAACAGGTGCCAGTTGGGTCCACAAACTCTGATGAGATGCATAAGGCACCAAAAAATGTGCCATATTGTCTTTCCATATTAATATTAATTTTGAAAATTGCAAACTGGAAATGGCCCCAATTTCATTGTATGACACATCACATAAACTAGCAGCTGACAGAATTTGCTTTCTTAAAATGTAAGAAAAAATATGTAGAGATGTCAAAAATCAGGCCTCTGACGGAAGCTCTTTAAGTCTTGCTCTGTCACATACATGTAACCTAGCAGCAGAGGTGGGGGACTCCAGTCTCATGACTTGACTCGAGTCAGACTCAAGTCGCAATTTTGAGGACTCAAGACTTGCTTGACTAACGCTGGTAAAAGACTCGACTTGACTTTGACTTGATCTTTATGACTTGAGACCTGACTTAGACTTGAGACCAATGACTTGAAAAGACCGTTTTTTTTATTATTTGCAATTTCTGCAATTTAAAAGCAAAGTTAGTACATTAGAAGATTTTATTTTGAAGCATGATTGGCTGATTTCACAGTGCAGGCAGCATGCAGAATGCTAAACAGCAGCAATAATGAGCTGTTGTAGCACATGGAGCGAGAAGGAGACCAAATGTTTAATATAATTTCGGTCTGATGAACATGTGAAAAATCAGCTTAAAAACGCACAAAAATACTGAAATGTGAAGCTTATTTTCTGAGATAATGAGAGAGAAAAGATAAAACAGGATGACAGAGCAAACTAAACTAAACTAATGAAACTGCAGCAGCTGTGATACAACAGACTGGGAAATGTTCAAACAGGCAGCCACTCACAACAACCACACTGACCTGGAGGAATACTGTGACCTCCTACATCACAAACTGCATTGATGATGTGACCCACACAAAATCCATCATCACTTGGATAAACCAAAAGCTGTGGTTGACAAGTGAGGTCTATAGCTGCTGAAGGCCAGAGATGATGCCTTCAAACTCGGGGATGATGCTGGCTTGAGAACAGCACAAGCCAACCTGTCACACAGCATCAGTAAAGCAAAAATGGACTACACCCACAAGATAAGTGCCCATTTCAAAGACAGCAGAGACCCACAATCTATGGCGGGGCATTCAGGCCATCAGAGACTACAAGCCTGCGCCACAGAGCTGTGACAATGACACCACTCTGCTCAACAACCTGAACAGCTTCTTTGCATGCTTTGACACACAAAACAACTCATGTGCACAGAAGACCTCACCCCCTCCCCATGAACAGGTCTTGTGCTTCTCTGCTGCCAGTGTGAAGAGGACACTTTCTACAACAAACACCCACAAGACAACAGGTCCAGACAACCTCCCAGGTTGCGTGCTGAAGGACTGCGTGGAGGAGCTTAAAGATGTCTTCACATGCATATTTAACACCTCACTGAAGCAAACCATTGTTCCATCATGCTTCAAAACCACCACCATCATACCTGTACCAAAGAAATCTGCTCCATCCTGCTTCAATGACTACCATCCTGTGGCAGTGACACCAATCATCCTGAAGTGCTTCGAATGGCTAGTCATGGCACACATCAAATCCATCCTCCCCCCCACTCGAGACCCCTGCCAGTTTGCTAAACAGTCTACGGAAGACACAATCTGCACAGCCCTCTACCCAGCCCTCACCCATCTGGACAAGAAAGGCTCATATGTGAGAATGCTGTTCATAGACTTAAATTCAGCATTTAATACCACAACAACTCATCTGCAAACTGGACAAGCTGGGGCTCAGTACTTCCGTCTGCAACTGGCTGCTGGACTTTCTCAGCCAGAGGCCACAAGCAGTATGTGTTGACAACAAAACATCAAGTAGCATCATTCTGAACACAGGAGCCCCCCAAAGCTGCGTGCTCAGTCCACTGCTCTTCACCCTGCTGACACATGACTGCACAACATCCTACAGCACCAATCACATAGTGAAGTGTGTGGACTACACAACTCTAGTGGGTCTCATTACCAAGGGAGACAAGACCCACTACAGGGAGGAGGTCAACCTTCTGACCACGTGGTGCAGGAACAACAACCTCCTGTTAAATGTCAGCAAGACAAACGAGATTGTTGTTGATTTAAGGAAAGGTCGTATCCAACACCCACTATTGACCATTGATGGCGCTGTGGTGGACAGTGTGTGCAGCACCTTTTTTTTGGGGGTGCACATCAGTCAGGATCTCACCTGGACCATCAATACTGCATCACTGGCGAAGAAGGCACAGCAGCGCCTCTACTTCCTGCGCAAACTCAAGCGTGTGAGTGCTCCACCACCCATCATGTCCACATTCTACAGAGGCACCATTGAAAGCATTCTTTCCAGCTGCATCACTGTGTGGGGCGGAAGCTGCACCAAAAAAAAAGGAAGGCACTGCAGCACATTGTGAACACTACTGGAAAAATCATTGGTGCCCCTCTACCCTCCCCGAAAGACATATACAACACCCGCCTCACCTGCAAAGCGATCACAATTGCGGATGATGAAATCCACCCCGCACACAAGTGGTTCAACATTCTTCCCTCTGGGAAGCCTCCGTTCTCATACCATTAGACTCAAAAATAGCTTTATCCACCAGGCTGTGAGGATTCTGAACTCTCTCCCCTCAGCTTCAACCAGACTGTCAAGAAGCTAAAAAAAAAAAAAAAACCCTCCTTGCACTACCATATCACTTGAACATTGTCACATTGTCAGAAATAACCTGCTGCTGCTAGTATGAATGAATTTCTTGCACTATTCCTATTCCATGTACCTAGGACTTTTTAGACCCATACTGTTTATATAACTTATTGTTTACTTAATTGTTTTACTCAATTACACTGCACACGTTTATATACCATCAGCAGCTTCACCTGGCTAAGAGCTGTACATAGCAGATATATTAATGAACCTCTGATTAGCAGTATATTCCTTTGTTGTCTGTATAATAAACAATTATTGGGAAATTATGCTTCTCGACTATTATGATTGAAGCAGAAAGTCTGATGAGGTTTAGCAGTGGAGTGTCCGACAGAATGGAGTTACTTTACCTCGCAAAATGTTGATTAAAAAAAATTCTGTCTTCTTTATCGAAAAATCTAACAATAAACAATGATAACGGAACTGTGATATAATCACATTAATACACTTTAGGGTCTCCTGCTAGAACATGAGATATTGATTGCAATCAGAGTTAAATCACTGCGGAGGTTTTATCACTGAGGAGATGTTTAATTACAGATCTCCCCATGATAAACTAATACAGTCTCAAAAGAGCTCAGGTCAAGTTAAATACAGCTCATGGCTCTACACTCAAAAAAAATTCTTTGGTTCATCTTAATTTAAATATGGAAATTATTTCACCACAACTTACCGTAGTCACTTTCTATGAACGTAAGGCAGTTTGGTTCATCCAACATAATTTACTTCAGTTGGTTAAACTTAATATGTTCTCACAATTCCAAATCAAATCTTTAAGGTTTAAGGTTTGAACATGATTTAGTAATGTTGATGTAACTGATTTTGCTTATGTTGTGTAAAGTTGTTTTAAACCTAATGTTACATGTTAATTCAATTTATTTTACTCATGTTCGTTCAACTTAGTTTACTAAAAGTGATGCATTAAATTGTGTTGGTTTAACATATTTAAGTTATGTTAGTCCAACTTCCATCCATTCATCCATTATCACACTCGCTTAATCCTTATCAGGGGCGCTTTTAGTCCCCTACCCCCTCACTGGGCGCAGGGCAGGGCATTACACTATTCAACTTAGCCCAGGACAGGGCGCCAGTCCATCGCTGGGTGACACACACACACACACACACACACACACAACTTAGAGAACCCAATTCACCTGACCTCCATGTTTTTGGACTGTGGGAGGAAACCGAAGACCCCGTAGGAAACCCACACAGACACGGGGAGAACATGGAGACTACGCTCAGACGGGGACTCGAACCCAGGACCTCAGCGCTGAGAGGCGAACGTGCTAACCAGTAAGCCACCGTGTCCTGGGTTTAGCTGAATAGTGTAATGCCCTGCGCCCAGTGAGGGGGTAGGGGACTAAAAGCGACCCTGATAAGGATTAAGCGAGTGTGATAATGGATGAAAGGATGGAAGTTGGACTAACATAACTTAAATATGTTAAACCAACACAATTTAATGCATCACTTTTAGTAAACTAAGTTGAACGAACATGAGTAAAATAAATTGAATTAACATGTAACATTAGGTTTAGAATTATTATTAGAATTATTAACCAAAATAATTTTTTTGAGTGTATGGCAGCTTTAAGTATTTCATAGGCACAAAAAGAAACTTAATTTGTAACCATAATTTAATAATAATTTATTTCTAATGCTAATAATTTATCTATAGCCTGTTATCTTGTGCCCTCAATATAATAAGTGGTCTTTTTTGGGGAAAAAGAACACTGTCATCTCAAGTAATATCTGTAATAGTGTGCAATCCTGGTGCTAATGTAATACTTGTATTGGTTTTCACTTGGAATATTGTGGATTACTTCATATAAAAGCTTCGACACGTAGGCTGTTGTTTGTGTTTCCTCAAAAAGAATACAAGAGCAATGACTGCAAAAATGAACAACAGGAACCCCAGTATCATGGCCGTCCAGTTCAGTGACGTGGAGGACGTCTTTTGGCAGCATTCTGAAAAGACAAACATTCAAACCTCAGACCTCAGTTTCTCAGTTTTGCCCTTTTCTAACCTGCTTGGTAGCTTGAACACTTCTTCTTTGTTCTTTATGCAATTTTATTTATGCAATGAGGTGCTAAATGTCTAGAAACAAATTCTTTTGAGCTTCTTAAAGTGTTGTTTCAACATATTTACCTACTAATAACCATGTTAGGCCCTGGTACATAGTCAGGTGACTGTGAAGCTCAAATAATTACATTCAACAAGGGATAAGCAAATGTGTGTTCAGGATTAGCAAGTTGACTGTGAGGGGAATTTGTGTGGTGTGATGAAGTGTATGAATATCAAAAGTAATTACTTTGTAGGAAATGGTGTTTACTTAGCTCTGTTAGCCAACATCTACAGTCATAACATTACTAACCCTGATATAATATTATGTGCTGCACTCATTGACCGATAAGAAAAAGGTCAACAATGCCAAATTTAGAGAGTGACAAATTCAGATCACTGATATCAGCTGATTTAGCTCTAAATTGTTAAATTGGCTTTTACTACCTGTCAACTATCATTTCTCCACAGAGTTAAATAATGCAAATATTGCAGTTGTAATTTAGCTCAGTTCTCTTCATGTATGAGGCTTTATGTTGGTCTGCTGGCCTTTAATATTACAAATACAAGATGTGAGATACATCATAATTTCTCTGGGAGATTATACAGGTTATACAGGATTAGAAACACAGCTTGATCAGTCTTGCAAAATTTGTGTCTGGTGTGTCCACCACTGGCAGAAATAATACCTTCTACAGTCATACAAATACTGTTCTTCAATGGTTTAGTAAAGAAAATGGGGTAACACTTTATAATAGTACACAGTAAATCTGCCAGTGTTAAATCAACACTATTAGAGTTAAATTAACACTGAGGGTGTCAAAATGTAACACTCTCAGTGTCAATTTAACTCTAATAGTGTTGATTTAACACTGGCAGATTTACTGTGTATATGTATTAATAATATTATTATAGTTATATATTAATAATAATATTATAGTACTATCTAATAACTTTCATTAATAGCTCATTAACTAATGATTAATAACAGTGAACAAATCATTAGTTCATGAGAATTTCATTAGCAAATTATTTACTAATGATTTGTTAACATTTGCAAAAATGAATATAATCATTAGTAACTACATGAATTGTCATTTATAAACATCTGTTCATGTTCAAATTCTCATGAACTAAAGATTTGTTCACAGTTATTAGTTAATGGCTTATTAATGAAAGTTATTATAAAGTGATACTGAAAATGGTTCTATAGAACCATGAAAACTCAAATAACCCTTTGTGTAGATAAAGGGTTCTTTCCATAGTGAAAGGCTTCTTCAGATTCTCTACAGAACCTTTTTGAAAATGGCTCTAGATAGTCTAAGGCTTGTACTAAGAGGAACCCTTTTAGGTGCTATATCGAACCATCTACAACACTTCAATCTCAAGGACCCTTTCACCATCCATGCAAAGAACTCTTTCAATGAGCATGGTTCTTTGAGTGTTCATGATTCTATATAGAACCATTTTCTTTACTAAATAACCCTTGAAGAACCATTGCAGCTTCTAAAATTGATCTGTGGTAGATAATAGTGGTCTCATCAGTGAACAATCATGTGGCCATGTTGTAGATGTGTTCAGTGGGGCTTAGTGGTGGAGATTTGTGACCCTGCCAGGGAAAACCAGGCCAAAGTCACTGGGCAACTTATTGAGATATCGTGTCAATATTGTGTCACTCACATTAGTGATAAAACTTAGCCACTCGGTATTATTGCTGTAAATGAAAGATAACAGTCTCAGATATCTGTCGTAGTCAGAGGTGGGGGACTCGAGGCTCATGACTTGACCGGAGTCAGACACGAGTCGCAATTTTGAGGACTCGAGACTTGCTTGACTAACACCAGTGAAAGACTTGACTTGACTTTGACTTGGTCTTTATGACTTGAGACGACTCGAAAAGGCTTGATTTTTTATTTAAATATTTGCAATTTAAAAACAAAGTTAGATGACGTTAGAAGATTTTATTTTGAAGCATGATCGGCTTACTTTACAGTGCATGTACACACAGAACACTCAACAGCAGCAATAATGAGCCGATGTAGCACATGGAGCGAGGAGACCAAATGTTTAATATAATTTCGGTCTGATGAACATGTGAAAAATCAGCTTAAAAATGCACAAAAATACTGAAACTTGCAGCTTATTTTCTGAGATAATGAGAGAGAAAGGATATAACAGGATGACAGAGCAACCTAAACTAAATACTGCGGCAGCGGAATATAAAGGTATTTAAACACGACAGATGCACGTCCTTCTACAAACCAATCAGTGTCAAGTGTAGGAAGATGCACACCACGTAAGTGATGATGACAGTATGTGGGTGTGTCATAATAAAAGTCCTTTGAGCGCTCGCAAAAATGCAGTATGAAAACAAACCTAACCAGACCAAATGTGTACAAAATAACAAACACACAAAATGTATACAAAAAAATTAAATAAAATAAATAATAAAGAAAGAAAGAAATCAAACATGTGGTTTCTGTATGCCACATGCTATTGTTGTTATTTTGTTCTGTTCGTATCTACACTGTCTAGCAACCTTGACATCTAGCATATGTAAACATAAGACTGCTTAAATTTTAAAGTTATGCTAAAGTTAAATATTTCTTTAATGTTGTGTCAGAGATGTTTGCTAGTGTGGATATGAACTGAACAAAATAGCATGAATAGTATGTGGCATACTAAAAACATTATGTGACTGTTTTCATGGTTTGATGTAATGTTTGTAATGTTAACATCTCAGCCATTGTTTTTATAGGTAACAGGTTTACATTTCAGACAATATGTTTTTATTTATCTTTATATACTTATTTTTATTTACTATTCAGTTGATGACGTAATGCTTTTTTGTGCTCAGAAATGTTCATTAAGAAGCAGCTTTGAGAGATACATTAATAGTTTAAGGAGAAATGTCGTGACCCTCTTGATGCTGGAAGTAAGCCATTAAGTAATTTATGTAATTGTATGTTTGAGGTATATTTTATGTTTAATAGGTTTAGTTTATGTTGAAATAAAACGCAATTTGTATACAACCGTCTATATTGATTTAAATGTGTAAACTGGGGCAGATCAGACCATATTTATATGAGTTGACTTGTGACTTGCTTGACTTATAGCAATGACTCGACTTGACTTGCTTGGTTCTCACCACAGTGACTTGGGACTTGCTTGAGACTTGAAGGCAATGACTTAAGACTTACTTGTGACTTGCACATGAGGGACTTACTCCCACCTCTGATCATAGTACATATTTTGATCAAAAACAAAACTTAAATTCACAAAAACGTTGTTTTGAAAAAAACAAATTTTGAAAAAAAAGAATGACTTTGACCTGGTTTCCCTGGCGGGGTCACATTTGTCCTGTTGGAATAATGCACCTCTGATGGGTGCTTGGACTGATGGCCAAAGATACTGACAGTGCATAGGAGAAGCAAACAAGAGTGGACTCACATCTACCTCCAAACCACAACACCTGGACCCATAGGGAACTGCAAAATGGGCCTCTATGAGCCTTTGACCATAAAAAGATGTGTATCATGACCTACCTATCTACTCCTGCATTTACATTTAAGGCATTTAGCACACACTCTTATTTAGAGTAACTTATAAAGGATGTCTGGGTGCATTTTAACTGTTTACCAGTTCTGATAGCAGTGTAATTTTCACTATTACTGGTCACATTATACTCATATCACATGTGGTCAGCAACTGACCTTGGCAAGGGTCAGGAGGAGGGTATAAAAGCAGCGAACGGGTGAAGTTTTGACGCAGAACTTCGAGTTTAATTTCCAGGGTGATTGTCTCTATGCTGCTTGACTTGAAGTCTATGGTACTTGACATGTCATAGAGGCCCTTCTGGTTCACATGAACTGAAGAACTTGTCTCATTTATGTCTTGACCAGAGGAATCGCACCACCTGAGCTGTGGCTGAGGGAATCCATTGGACAAGGTGGCGGTGATGTTGGTGCCGCTACATGTAGGCTGCAAAGACAGGATGGGCTCATCAAAGGGTGCTGAAAGAAGAGATTAAGGTAGACTTTTTTAAAAAATCAAACTTTTTGTAAAATTAAGTCTGTAATATGTAAATAAAGTCATTCAGAATAGTATGATATGAAATTCCAGAGAACCAAAATTGATCACAGTGGTGTTGATAGGAACCAAATGTCTGAAGAGTTTAATGCTACTGAATACTACCTCACAGAAAGTTGTACTAAATATGTTTACAAAGGCAGAAATGGGAATTTCCACCAAATCATAATGCATGCTGGTAGACATATACGGTGTTGCAAAAATGGATGCCTCACAGAGCCATTTGCTATGGTGTCTCCATACACAAATTCAACTGTATCATGATGTATTCAGGACAAATAGGTGCATTTTCTCAGTGTTGACATTTAAATTTTTAGCAGCATAAGTGATGCAACCAGTGTTTCCTCTGTTCCCTTAGTCAAATGCACTTTCATAATAAAGTGTGATCAACAAATGTACTTTAGTACAACTGACCCTGACAAGCCTCTCCTCTTCTGCAAAGACTTTCCATTACATGTTGGAACATTTCGGCTGCAATTTGACTCCATTCATCCACACAATATCATGACTGAGTCAGTCTCTGATGTCAGATCTAGATTAGCTTTATGTTATGAATGATGCTCGGATTCGATCCAAAAATAGAATTTAGTGAGTTGGGCCCAACAAATGTTACTGTAGTGAATAGCATTAATTAACAATGTTGCATATGAAGGTCTGCAATGATGTGTTGGATGCTGAAATCTTGGTGTGTACTCTTCAAATCTGTTTGATATTCTTCAGGGAAGCTCTGTACACTCACCAGCCAATATGAGCAGTTGTTTTTCACGACTACTGCCTTGCTCATTGCTGATGTGGCAGATGTATTCTCCTTCATCTTCTGGCTGCACAGCAGTTAACCTCAGTGATGCGTTGCCTTCCTTTAGTTCATCCTTAAACAGGTGTGTCCGGCCCCTGTAGGTTTGTCCTTGTCTATCAAGCTGGTCTGTACCATAATAGAAGCTGTGTACCACAATGTCTCCATGCTGCCAGTTTATGATGAGGTTCAACAGATTGAGGTTTTCGCTGGGAGCAAAAGAACACTTCAGGGTAGTGTTACTTCCAGGTGCAGTGACGGTTGAATATGTAACTGGTTGCTCCACTTTCTGTACTGAAACATGCAGGTGTGTGAGAAGGTGAGAACAGAAAGTTTAATCATTTTATTTCAGCACATGAGACATGATTATCACACCATATACTGTGTTAAAAGTAATACTCCAGTGTTTTTCAAACTTGTAGGCTCTGTCTATAACATGTAATAGTAATAATTTAAAGTGTAATTTGAACACGTACGAGTTCAGATTCTTCAGATGGAACTGCATTAAAAAAATAAACTTTAAATATTGTTATAATATAACATTTAATGAGCTATAATCCATGCTTAAACAGTAAAACAAAAAAATGCTTGAAATAATTGTGTGTAAAGCGGCAGCAAATGCGAGAGGTGAATGCAGATTTGGAGACAAACTTGAAAGAAGATTTATTGAAGATACACATATAAAGCTAAATGCAGCACGATGGCTGAAAACATGAACTAAAAGGTCATAACTAGGACTAGAAAACAAAGGAGAAAACACTAAGAACAACCTGTCATGCCTGCCCTCACGTCCTCAGTCCTTGTCTCAGTGTTGTCTCCCTCTTGTGGTCTTGTTCAATATGTCATGCCCTTATATGTACTTCCTGTGTTAATCGTAACCAGGTGTCCTGTATTCAATGTCATTAGTGTTAGTCCTTAAAAGCCCTGTTTGTTTCTCCCTAGTTTATCAGTCATTATATTTGTATCTGCTTTGTCTCTTGCCGTGTCACTTTGTTTCCAGCTTTATATTCTTGTTATTCGTGTCCATTTGTCAGTCAATCTTGCTTTAAGTTCCAGTCTTCGTTTAAGGTAATTGTCTTAGTCCTAGTTTCTGTTCTTATTTACAGCCAACGTGCTGTCGTTTGTTTTGTCCAGTCTCCTGTCAAATAAATCCTCCATTTTATGATCTCTGTCTGTGTTCGCCCTTCCATCCGCCCACCTCTTACACAACCAGACTACTAACCTTGAGTTGAAACAAGAAAAAAGAGTATGACAATATACACCATGGAGACATCAAACATACACAGCTTGTTTGACCAGCAAACAAGGACTGAGACAAACAGGGCATATAAGGACTGCACAGAACAAGAGACACCTGAACACAAAAAATACATAAACCACATGACACAACAGGAAGTGCCATAAAAGGGAATGCAATACATAACTAAACCACAAGAGGAAGACAGGGAAGGGAGACCTGACAGTGTGTAACAAGTAAAAATTATGACTGTTTACTGTTCACCTTTTTTAAAATTAAATTATGAATAAAAACTTTTTCACAATATCCTAATTTTTTGATGTGGCACTGTGCATCTTCTGACAGTCTTAAAAGGCTCCTCTCACCTCTCATTATTATGTAAAGTTAGGTCTTACAGTGGGGAAATTGAAAGTGCCACAGCAACAAAGGGAGAGTGAAGTACTCAGTAATAGAAGTAGGTATTAAAAGAGACTTACGTTAATACTAATTACTAAGTTAAACAATATTAAAAATATTATAAACTTATCAAAAACACATAACAGCTCCTGTATCACTTTGGATATCAAATTTAAAAAAGTTACCTTGGTGAACTAATATCCAAAACAGTAACAAATCTTTAAACATCTTGAGTTCTGTGGGGAAGAAATTTAAAATTAAGATAATGTGGACTTAAAATGACAAAACAAATGAACTCAATTTAAATGAACTGAAATTCCAGTTTGTTATGAGATGTTTTCTTTGCACATTTGCATTTTAAACAACTTGTTTGCATTATGTAGACTTTTATTTTAGCCTTAAGTGCAAAGGCAATAAGTATAAGTATAAACTAAGAAGTGTAATTTTTTTTAAAGAAACAGATTACATTTACACAGCATTTTGATAAGACAGTATACTTCTGTAAAATATAGTTTATACACTGATCAGTCATAACATTAAAAACCACCTCCTTGTATCTACATTGATTGTCAATTTTATCAGCTCCACTGACCATATAGCTGCACTTTGTAGTTCTACAATTACAGACTGTAATGCATCTGTTTCTCTGTATACTTGCTAGCCTCCTAAAGGACCATCACGGTGTCAGTAATACTGAGGTGACATTGATGTGGTGGTGGTGAGTTAGTGTGTGTTGTGCTGGTAGGAATGGATCACAGAGAAAGGATGCTAACAAAGTATACAGAGAAATAAATGGAAAACAGTCTGTAATTGTAGAACTACAAATAACAGCTATATGGTGCAAAACATGGACAATGACTAGAGACAAGGAGGTGGTTTTAATGTTATGACTGGCTGGTGTAGTGTATCACTGTATTGGGACTATTGTGTTAGCTTGTAGCAGACTTAGGCTAATTAGCTTGACGCTAGCATGTTATATCAATGTACTTAAAAAGTGCAGTTTGTATTTGTTTCTATGGTTCTCCATGACTCCATGGCCATTATAAACTCTCATATTTCTTTCTTTTGTAATGTTCAGTGGCTTAATAACCTGCCTGAAAATACACATTACATTAAAAACACATTAACATTAAAATAAATCGCATTGTCATCTACTCCATTTTTTGAAGTAACAAACAATATACATTGAGACACCATCACATGATATTGAACTGGATTTTAAGTTTTGTAAACTGTTACAGCCCTAAAAAACAGACTGGCCAAGATATTTCCTCTTTGCACTAAAGCTACAAGGCCAACATGTTAGAAGTCCATGTCATCCAAGATGATTTTTGAGTGACACAGACAGCCATTGCTTCTTAGCTACGTTGGCTTCAAAGCTCCAGTGCAAAGCTAAAGAACCAGACTTCAGACACCAAACAAGACTTGGTCAATCAGCTGTGTTTGGGGTAAGTATACAGTTGTGTAAATCTGGTAGAAGCTTACATGAGTGGTACTCCATTGATACATGTTAAAGGCTTCCACTCTGAAAGGTGCTGATGAGCTGAGGACTTGGATCTCGTGTGTTGGCAGTGATATATGGCCTGAAAATTTTAGGCCTTCTCGTGTTTGAAGCTGTGATGTGCCTCACTTCTTGTGATGCCCTAGCAAATTAGAACAGAGGGAAAAAACAAGGGAAAAGGTCATGTGACCGTGAATTTTGAATGGTCCAGTTGATTGGTAGAACATTTTCTGAATGTTACAAATGTTACAAATTTGGTTCTTAGAAGATTCAATTGGTCATGTTTCTTGAAGTTCATTTTTATTTAACCTTTAACATTCCTGTAATGTTGCTACAACATTATGAAGATGTCACCTACAGTATATTAAAATACTAACCATATGCAGAGAAAAA
>BRDA01075338.1:0-12264 GCA_036984385.1 Crenuchus spilurus | reverse complement strand
AACCACATTGTGAAGTTTGCAGATTAAATAACTGTTGTGGGCCTAATGCAGGATTACAAAGACCTGGACTACAGAGACAATGTGAAGCACCTGTTTGATTTGGTGAGAAACTCATTTAGCACTGAATGTTGAGAAAACTAAAGAGATAATTGTTGACTTCAGGAGGAGTCACCCCAACCACACACCACTCCTCATCAAGGACACAGCAGTGGAGATAGTCAGAAAAACTGTCCTGTTCCTTTCCTTTTAGAGATAATGGACATTGACTTGGTCCACTCACACTGAAGCCCTGGTCAAAAAAGCTCAGCAGTGCATTCACTTCCTGAGACAGATGAGAAGAGCACACCTCCCCCTCCAATTCTCACCACCTTCTACAGAGGCACTGTAGAGCATGCTGGCAAGTTGCATCTCTGTCTGGGCTTGAGCCTGCAGCACTGTTGACTGGAAGTCCCTGCAGATGGTGGTAAAGACAGTAGAAACAATTATTAGGACTTCATTTCATCCCATCCAAGACAATGTGACAAGTCACTGTCTGACCAGAGCTCAGAACATAAACAGTCCCCTCCCACCCCACCATGATCTGTTCTCGCTGCTGGCCTCTGGAAGGAGGTTTCAAAGTCTTTTGAGCAGAACAGGCAAATTCAAAAACAGCTTCTTTCCACATGCCATAAGACTTCTGAACTCTAAGTAAAATGCTTACTCCTTCTTTTTTGATTACCCCAGTGCAATATACTATGCATATGCTGATTACTCAATTTCTAGGAGCTCCACTGCAATACATTGTAAATTATTTGTTGCTATACATATGTTTACATATTGTGACCCTCCTGCCGCTGATGCATCCTGTGCTATGTCGCTCCGTCTGTGTCTCTGCCATGTGCTTCGTCTGCGTTCATTCACGTCATGTTCACGTCGACACCCTGAGTCAAGTTCATTGTATGCATCTGTCTTGTCAGATCAATCACTCGTGCTGTCTTGTTGTCTGTTTGATTACATTCTCCTTAAAGCCTGCCACTGTTTCTCAGTTCTGTCAGATATTTATGGATCTCTGTGTGTTTATGTTACTCTATGTGTCTCTGCAACCAGTGTCAGTCTAAGCACAGTCTCTGCATTGCTTGTTTGGTTTCAGTCTGTTCAATAAAAGCCCACCCACTCTTGCTTACTGCCCTGGATGTGGTAGGCCAGTTGTGGACCCTTTTCTGGGTCTCTGTGGTCTGCACTACCCTGGACATGGTGGCGCGGACACTTAGAGTGTTCTGGCAGGGCCACTTGGTCTGTACAGTGCCCTTTATTGTTTAGTTTTTGAAGTTTTGGGGTGTTTTTTTTTTTGTTCCTGTTTTTCAGGTGTTCCTGTTCTCATGTTCTATTGCTGTTCTGTTCATGTTCTGGTTATTCCTGTTTATTGTGGTTTCATTTTATGGATTTTTAGTTCATGTTTCATGTTTCTTGATGCACTTTAGTGTTTCTTGCTGTTTTCAGGTTTTTAGTGTATATGGGTTTTGTTTTCTTGGTGTTCTTGTGTCTTGTTTCTTGTAGGTGGTTTTTCATGTTTCATGTTGTTTCCTGTTTTGGGGTTTTTTTGTGTTCTTGTTGTTTTTCATGTTCTTGTTTCTGTTTCCTGTGCTCGTTGTTTCTGTTTATGGTGTTGTTTGTGTTGGTGGTTGTTGTATGTGGTTGTTATTGTTGTTGTTTGTGGTTTTTGTTTTGTATTTTATTTTGTTGCACACCTCAGTACACGACTTGTTGGGAAGGGGGTTCTGTGACCCTCCTGCTGCTGCTGCATCTCGGACTAGACCCCTGTGTTTCTGCCATGTGCTTTGTATGTGTTCATTCACGTCATGTTCTTGTCCACACCCTCAGTCCTATCAAGTTCCTTCCGTCCTTCCATTTCTTTTCCTTACACTTCTCACTACATTGTATAAAACATTGTATTTCTTCTACTGTCTATCTCAAATCTACCTCAAGCCAAGACAATGTACTTTCATTCTTATATGCACTGTACTGTGTAAATCAGAATGACAATAAAGTCCGTCTAAGTCTATTTATGTAGCTATGCTTATACTTGCTTGTACCACTGCTTTGAACTTGCTATGTTTGTCTTGCTAACAATGCTCAGCTTGGCTACTCACTCTATACCCTGCAGTAAATACTACAGAGTGTTATTCTAAAAAATACATTATGTTAATATGGAGTATCTAGTTTATGAGATGGGAAAAGTGATAGAGTCATTACAGTTGCCTTGGACACCTTTACAGGTAATGGCTTATTGATGGCTGTTTGAACTTAATAAGTCAATATGGTCCTCAAACCTCTGAATGTTAGATTGTCACTGCTGTGGTTGGCACAACAGCCCCTTTTATCCTCCTATCTCATTGATATTAAATGCACAGTGGCCCAGAGAGACACACAAGGTGGAGAGTGTGTGGGAGGTAAATGGAAACTGTGCTGAAGTTTAGCGATGATGCCAGGCTAACAGATGGCTTTGGTTCTATCTGATCACAGATTAAAGAGAAACATCTGAATCTGTCCAGGTCAGAGGAATTTACTGCAAATACTGCCATTAAGTAAAAATAAATAAATAAAAATAAATATAACTAATGTTGTACTGTATACATCTTTTCATATTGTGCAATTAGCCTTGTTAGTCATATTGAGTGAATTAAGTGAAAAATGAAGACCAACAGGGTACATTGTCTGAAAAGATGTTCATAAGTTTGGTATGAACTGATAATTGAAATTAATTAATCAATTAAGATCATTAAAAATTATCTTCTCTAGGTCCTTTGGATTAATGTTGATATAAATGTGATATCAGAGGAAAGAAAGAAAGAAAGAAAAGCTCTTTTCAGTAGATACTCCTAGACTGAAATTATATTACATGGTAAGACAAAAGGTTTTTGGCCTAAGGCTTCAGTAATTTCCCATAAAACAACTTCTGAGTTTTAGTTCAGATATCAGTAAAGTATCGCACTGTGCTTAGATTTACTGAAAAATAACATTCAACACAGGCATCTCAACATGAACTCTTTTCTCATCTAGGGGTCACTTATGGGCTTGAAATTAGGAAACTGCCCTTGTGACTGGAAGGTCACTGGTTTGAACCCCTCTGTGTGCAAAGACAGTATATATATATATATATATATATAATCCTTTATACTTCTGATGTATCCTGCTGTCAAAACTTCTGATATATACATACATACATATATAGATATACAGTACCAGTCAAAAGTTTGGACACTTTTTTTCCCTATATTGTAAATATAAGGAATAATTGTAAATTATAGCTGCAGTTCTAAAGTAAAGAAGTTTTTAAGGAAATTATTAAGGAATCATGTAGTAAACTTAAAAGTGTTAAACCAAAATATGTTTTAGATTTAATCACCAGTTACTTACACTGAAGATGCTACTGCAAGGTAACTTAACCAACATATGTGGATAAAGTTCAGTGCCCTGTAGTGTTAGCTTGCATGTACAGTACCAGTCAAAAGTTGAAGGAACACATAAGGAATCATGTAGTAAACTTAAAAGTATTAAACAAACCAAAATATATTTTATATTTCAGATTCTTCAAAGTAGACACACAACTGATGTCTCAAACACATTAAGAGGCAAGAAATGCAAGTCATGAACTCTTGACAAGGCACACTCTTGACCAAAGTCATTCCAGGTGACTACCTCATAAAGCTGACTGAGAAAATGCCAAGAAAGCTGCATCTAAGCAAGAGGTGCCTACTATGAAGAATGTAAAATATAAACATATTCTGGTTTGTTTAACATTGTTTGTTTACTAAATAATTACAAATGTGTTTACTCATAGTTTGGACAACTTTAGTATTAAACTACAATGCAGGATATTTTAAAATAATGAACAACCACTGAATGTCCAAACTTAAACATACATATGAGAGAACTTTGAGAATTTTTTTTCTATACTGAAGATAAAGCTTCACTTCACCCTGAAAACATTTTCATCCCTCATGAAATTGTCTTACAATTTGAGTCCCTCATCACAGTCTTACATGTTTACGTGTGTTTCTGTGAGTTTTACTATGAATGTAAAATATGTAAAAATTCTACAATGCAAAGTTTATTTTGATCCTCAGCATAATGAGAGAAATGTTTTGGCCCAGAGGCGTTTTAGCAAATTGTAGCGCATGCTACTGCTGCTGCTTCAGGTGTTTGAATTCATGGCAATGCTAGCGAGACTTATGGTATCTTAATTAAAGTGTGAAGCCTGCCCTGCAGAACGTGCACCATAAAAATCATTCATCTGTTTAAAATTCATAGCAACATCATCAGTGTTAAATGAACTCCTGCTGAGTTTTATTTGAATCGCAGGAAAGTCCAGAGAACTTATAGAAGTCCACTAAACCCAGAAGGATTGAATGGCTCCTGTATCAAAGGAAAACGTGCCTGCAGTTTAATGTAGAACATCTGCATGCTATATTATTTTTCTCCCCAATGCAACACAGTCTGTCAGATGAGCATGCTTATGTTTGCTAATGTGCATGTGCCTCTGTGTATTCAGGAAAGCTTAATTGTTTTGGTCTCTAATGGGAGACTTTCTCAGAAACTCTCCACAGCTGGGGCTTTATTGAAAATCATGCAATTCCGCTTGGTAAATGAGCAGGTGGTTTTATCTGGAACAAGTTCTTTTATACATCAGGGAAATGGAAAGGGTATCATACAAACCACAGCCTCTATTTTTGAGAACATTGCAACTGCTAAAGTTTGGTAGAGCCATGACTGAAGCTTCTCCTTTTTCCAGTTAAATGCAATATACATTTCCATCTCTGCCTATTTTCCTTCTTGCACCCTTTTCCTCCATACCTCAGTCCCACTTCCTGTTCTGTCTCCATTCATCAAAGGGAGATTTTGACTTTCTAGCTCAAAGCGGAAGTCACCCAGAACTCCTCCCCAAGTTCTCACAGGTCTCTTCACTGTTACAGTCATTCAGCTCTTCTCATACCACCGTGTGCGTTTCTGCTTTGTGACGATATTTTGTGCACTTTGAATTCTAGCCGATAGTAACCTCTAGTCTGACCCTATCTTCTCTCACACCTTTCTTTTGCCTTTGTCCTGTCATACAAATAGAAATTGATTTTGGTGACTCTTGCCACCTGGAAGGCCATGATATTTCCATCACCCTAATGAAGGCCCTGACCTCACCTGTTGACTGTGGTGCTTGTGACTAGAAACAATACAAATATGTCTTCACATTTCTTCTCATTTATTTAAAATTTCAGGATGAGCATGGAAAAGTTAGGATTTCTCAAATGGGGTTTCACACACTGTACCCAGCTGGCACAATGCCATTGTGACAATGTTCTGACAATGTTGGCTACGTTCTTGCAGCATTTATACAACGTTGTGATATGGTTCTGTGCCTGTTGGTTAGTTAGCACTCCGTTCCACATATGTTAAGTCTTTTCTGTCAGGTCCAAATAGGACGTATTTTCGCTGAAACTGGCTTATGCCTAATTACACCATGTATGCAGCATGTACATGGTAAAAAAACACATAATCTATCTCTCTCCCCCCATGCATATGCATTTAGGGTATGATTCAGCCAAATGGGTAGAAATGATGGAAAATGCTAGTTATTATTAGCATATATTGTCCCATTTACTTTTCAGCTGTCAGTGTTACATGGGATTGCCTCCTGTCTCTTATAACCAAGCATAAATTATGCTGCTATCACACAGGCATGTTTGTATTCATAAAAATGAATGTCTTGCCATTGATTTCACTGAAAATAATCCAGTGATGGACGAGAGACACAAATGCAAGGTAATGCATGAATATTATGCTCCATTATGTTTGTTAAAAAAGTTCACGAAAGGTTACATTCAGCCCCAGAGCAAAGCATTTATTTAAATGGGAACAGTGGTACGTTCAACACTTTCTTGTGTTATGCAAGTGATGCAACTGTGGCAGCTGATAAAGCTATTCTTGTAATTTTCAAAGAATTTTCAGAGCCTGATGAAATTGGTGTAAATACATGTTTAATATGGCTGATGCTACAGTCGCTGCCTTTGCCTCCCAGAATAGCAGAACCACATTTGTAGAGGAGTTTATTACAGTGCCACATCACAAAAGTGTAATATTATGGAAAAAGTTCATTGTTGTTCATAATTTAATTTTAAAATGTTTTACTGTTTTATAAAAATAATGTATGATTTAAAATTGTTCATCCTTGTGTAACTACAGCAGCTATGCAAGGGTTTATGCAAAATTCATGGATTTATTTTGATTATATTAGGAATTATTTTTGTTATCTTTAACATAGTGCAATTTGGTCATTTTTAACCTCATTGTGTGGTTTTAATGCATTTTGACCAGATTAAATTGCATGCTTCTATGAAACCTCCCATCACAGCCCCATTTCTGTCTTTGTTTATGTTGTCTTTGTTTTAATATGCTTTATTATATCTCCGCCCTTATATTGCTTCTGTCAACTCCCATGAGTGTCTTCACCTGAGTCTTGTCATTCCACAGCCCTTGCTCCCCTTCTCATGTGTGATTGTTTGGTTTATATGTTCCCTCATGTGTCACAGTGATGGCCGGTCATTGTATTGTCATGATGATGTATTGTCTTCTTATCATGTCTCACAGACAGAGTTAAGTTCATAGTCAATATTGCTAAATAAAGAGAAGTTTTGTCACGCCCTGCATCTGCCTACTCCTCCTCAACTCAGCTGTTTGACAGAATGACCGACCACACTACCCTGCAGTTTTGTGTGAAGTTTGTGGCAATTAGGGTTGCCAATCGTCCTGTAAAATATGTAATCGTTCCTTATTTGTGAACTAAAAATCACCTTCCGTATTATTAGTAATAACAAATAGTTATTAGTGTATTATTAATAGTACCGAGTAATGATATTTTAAGAAATGTATTAATATTTATTCATAATTAATAAAAACTATATTTATATTCCAGACCCCACCCCATGAGTGTTCCTTATTTCAATATATGAAAGGTGGCAGCCCTACTGGCAATAAACTACAGCCTTTGGTAAATATTAATTTCAAACTCAACTTCAAACTTGCTAACATCATATTCATGCTAAACTCACATTTTGCACTGAGCCTTCTTATGTATGATATCTACATCTATATCCTAAACTTTATGCTTGTAAGCAATCAAGCTATTTGCTCAAAGATTAAATCAATCTCAACAAATTATTTTAAATGTTGAATCTATGAATTTATAAGATGTTGTTTTAGACTCATTATAACCAGGTGAAGCTGAAATTAAAATTTAAAAATTGACTTTGTTGCTTCACATCACATCTGGGTCACTTTAAGCCCCATTTTCAAGAACTTTCCTTGTAATGAATATATAATAGAAACCAATAACATAATGACATGATTTACCAACTGCAATGTTGACTTGTCATTGCCAATTCAAGAGCACACAAATGAGCCAGTCAAATCCCAGTGGAAAAAAAATCACGTACCGCCCATGTTTACTTCCTGCCAAAATGTCCTATTTCACAGTGAAATACAGCACTGTAAGAAAATGTGTTCTGATTTCTGATTCACAGTGAATTCACACTAGATTTGAAAGTGTATTTGTATCACTTGTAGACTGTGTTGCTTTTCACTTTGCAGGTTACCTTTTCTATCAAGCCTGACTGAGTAGTGGTGCTAAAAATGAGGTAAAACATTTATATTGGTACACATTACTTTGACAGATTGTGGCAGATTAGACATGACTTATTGCTGAACCACGGGGGGAAAACATGAAAAATCCCTGTGCTTCTTCTCAAGCCTGTTTGCCTGCAATTCCATCCCAGCAGATCACAGCCAAGCTGTGGTCGAATGTCACCAATGTGTCAATTAACTCTTCACTCGTGGACTGCAATCAGTTACTGCTGCTCTCTCTTTTTATCCCTGGCAATCTCCAGAAGAAATGTTGTCAAGAAGACCAGTATATATACTGGGCAGGAGTTCAATTGACTGCAAATTGCTTTCTCCAGAATTCTGTCTGATATCCCGAGTAAGGCTCCTGCTCTTGTGTGAAACACGTGACTCTTTTTTGGAGCTGCAAAAAGGGAAGGGAACAAGTATGTGGTTTGGACAGTGGGGTGGGGGGAGCTACTCTGCTCAATGCTTCAGGGTCACCTTCATCTGCTCACTCGTTAAAGTACCTCTCTAAGAAACAGTGGGGCACAGAGAGCCAAGTATTCCACTCTCCAAAAACAACATGCCTTTGATCAGATGGGTAGTTGTTTCTCTCTTGAGTCTGCCTGGGCTCTGGTTCAAGTGAATAGAGAGAGCCTGAAGGAGTCGTGGCTGCTGGCCAATTCTCTTAGCTCTGTCATTAGACATTGTAGAGATGCATTTGTCTTTGTCACTGTTGTACAGCTTTGTTTCAGGTAAAAAGAAATAGGTGAATGGCTTTTGAACAAATCAGTCACTTTTTTGTTTTTGTGCCACTAATTTGCATCTTCTGTATTCAGTGGTGTATAGTAACAGAGTCCATTTTTGAAAAAATTAGAACTTTTGGCCAATGTGATTTGCACACAATGGAATTTGACCTCCACAATTAACCCATCCATGCAGTGAAACACACACACTAGTGAACATGTACCCAAAGCAGTGGGCAACCCTATCTACAGCACCCGGGGAGCAGTTAGGGCCAGATTCCTTATCACCAGGCCACAGCTGCCCCATAATGTACTCTGTTATTGGAAATAATGTGGCTTACACAACTGATAAGCTGTAAACTCTGCATATTGTTCTGTTGCATTGAACTCTAGTTTGTTTAATGCCTTTCAAATGCAAGCAGCTTTATTTTTTGGATACATAACATGGCAGGCAGGACATTTCACTGTGTTTTTGATATTTAAATGCATGTTAGAGCCGTTACTTTACAACTTTTGTTACTTTAAAAGAACATTCCATGCAAATATTTTTTCCACTTATGTCAAATGTAATCAATCAGCCAAAGCATTTGCCATCCAAACTTTGCTTTCTTTACTTCTTCTTTATTTCTTTACTTTAGAACTGCAGCTACAAGCTAATGTTGCTTAAGTCAGTAGTCACCTAAAGAGGAGTTTCCATCAAAAACATTACTGTAACATCTCTAACCCACTCATACCACACTGATATGCAGTATATAATATAATAAAAGTCAATGTTAGCACACAGCGACTTATAGGATTATAAAAATGTATAAAAAAATCAAGACAAGTAGTCTCTTCAGACTGATCTTGAATAGATTCCTACACACTCAGTTATTACTGTATGATTCTACTTATTTATGCTTTTTATGATACCATATGTGCAGATTTCGAGGTCAGTGTTTCTTCTTCTTTGGCCTTTGAGTGTTATTCATGACTACAAGACCAGTCTGAAAAGCCTCATTTTGGCAAATAAAAACAAACCCAGAACCTGGGAATTGCAGACCAGTGCATGGAGATTTGGTTTGTGCTCTATGACCACAGGCATGCTCCAAAGTGGATCCGTGGGCTGCCCTCATTACTCTTGGTAAATGTGGTTGGAGCAGATTAAAGCTCTGTTGTAGATTGCACCCGCTATGTGGCTGAAGCTGGTGTCCGTATTCAGTTGTCTGTAGGCTACACACAACCTTGGGGAATACTAAAGAGGGAGGTGGATCTGCAGGAGAGCAGGTATTCTTTTATCCTTTGCTAGGCTCTGTTAGTCTTCAGGATGTGAGGAACCTCTAAGGGAAAACTCTCAGAGGCTCCACTTTGATCAACACCAAAAAGAGAGCATTTTATCTTCCTGAACGATCCATGAAGTGGTCTATCATCGCTCATTTGCACTGATGAGAAGGGAGAAGGCATTTGTAATCACTTGTAGAGATGACCATGTTTTTAACATTCCATTCTGGGATCTAATGAATCTTCAGAATGTCAGAACAAATCTGTGTGCCAATGTTTTAATTCTTGGCATAGCTTCCCTTTTGACAGATGATGTTCTGTAACTATGAACATCATTGAGGGTTACAGAGCTGTGTAGAACAAAGCCACCAGCCTGTCATGTACAACACTTCACCTCAGACACAGAGCCAGCATTCTGATTTCAACTCGGTGCACCTTTGGTCCCACTGATGTTTGAAAAACATGAGCTATCACATCCCTCCTGAAAAATTCAGAAATGTTGTATGTGCACCATCCTATCCCATCCCTCTTCAACACTCTCCACCATGTAGAATTCTGGTCCACATGTTACACGCTCATTCTTGTCCCTGAGGAGGATACTGGTTTGCTCTTACTTTTCCTCAAAGCTGTGACCAACTCCTCCTAATGAAGAGATGAAAGAGTGTGTTTGAAGCCCAGTGGACAAGCCCTGCATGATGACGGTAAGTAAAGATGCTCCTAAAGTTCATTACGCATTCATCTCATTTGATCTGAGTGGGACTGCTGTCATTCATTAATTACCTATTAAACAGCATGCAGGCCAGAAATGACTTACTCGTGATGACTTACATTCAAGGTATAGAGGCCTGGTAATAATGTGTGAATGATGTAGTGTGTTATGTCATCATCTTATAGATAATAGAAGAGGTTGGGCCACTAGCTGGCCACTGTGGCACTCACTGGTCACAGAGAAGAAAGACATTGAGACAATGGTCTTCTATTAAGAATTATTATTCATTTCATGCTGTCAATTTAGTTCATTAACTTTTGATGGATTACACAAAATCGCAACAGAGAGTCCCCTTGCCAGACATAAATTGTGCTTGATTGTTAAGGTGATCTTGAGAACAGACGCCTTCCCTGAACAGACAGTGCATGACTCAAACAAGCTGCTTGCTTACCTTCTTCTGATTAAACTTGGACTCTCACATGCTCAAAGGACTTGCGTAGTCTGTTTCGTTCAGTTTCACAGACATCTCACATGACATCTCCGTCCTTGTACTGACAGGCCTTTTGAATGTGTAAACCTGGGACTCTTCCCTGACTGAATGCCTATAGTCCTCATACGTGATTACCATCAAAGCTCTTCCAGACACTTCTCAAGGATTTTGTTGTATAAACCTACATCACACAATAGTTCATGGGTGTTGAAAATGTGTACTTTTATGGGAGCCCCATAAGAATATCATAGCATGCTGCTGGTTTGGAGAATGAAAATATCTAAATAGTGTACTCTTAACCCTTTAACATCCTCACCAAGATTTTTTTTTTTTGGGGGGTGAGGTAGACAGTCAATGTTTTAATATAAAAAACATAGTTTTTATATACACTTTAAAAATGAAATAAGATGGCACGTTACGCTAAAATCCGAACATAAACTACAAATACAAAAACTTGATAATTTTGTTCACTTTTTAAACACCTGTCACGTTCAGTCTTTTATGTTATGTTTTATGTACTGTCTCTGTAAATCTCTGTCTTGTCTAGGCCCGCCCTTGATTGTTTCACCTGTTGTTATTTAGTCATTATGTATTTAAACCCTTCTGTGTGTGTCTCTAGTTGCTGGTCTTTTCATCTAATATCTAGTCTTGAGTAGTCTCTTTATGTTTGTGCTTGTGCCACCTGAAATGCACTTTATTAAACTTTACAGAGAAATTGGGGGGCAGCCGTGGCCTAGTGGTTAAGGATGTGGTCTGGTGACCTGAAGGTCACCGGTTCGATCCCCAGGCAGGTCACGACTGAAGTGAGCAAGGCACCTAACCCCCAATTGTAAGTCACTTTGGATAAAAGCGTCTGCTAAATTCCTCAAATGTAAATGTAATTTCCTGCATTTGCGCCTTTCCTCCATTTACCCAAACCAGGGTGTGTGACAACACCACACTCATATGTGTGGTGCAGCAACAACCAGTGGCATAGTTACATTGGGAAAAGTAATCTGATTACTGATTACTCCTTTAAAAAGTAACTTAGTTACTTTATTGATTACTTGATTTTATAAGTAACTAAGTTAGATTACAAGTTACTTTATTAGTTACATTCAGCAGCTGCTGACAACACCCCCCGCCACTTCTACATAAAATTGAGAACCAGTTTTTCCAATACTCACTTTATTGGAAATGCATTTTTAACAGCAACAATGTATCTCCTGACATTTAAAGTTGAACTTAAAAACTATTTCCTGAAAAAATATGTTTTATATATAAAAATGAGGTTTCTTTTGAATTATCTTATATATATATGTATATATACAAACCAGATTCCAAAAAAGTTGGGACACTAATTGTGAATAAAAACTGAATGCAATGATGTGGAGATGGCAAATGTCAATATTTTATTCGTAATAGAACATAGATGACAGATCAAAAGTTTA
>BRDA01075337.1:0-16660 GCA_036984385.1 Crenuchus spilurus | reverse complement strand
AAAAATTTATACTGTGTTTAATAAAAGATGCAGTATCACAACACATGATATTGCAAAACTCAAGCATTACAATATTTTCTTAAACATCTAGCTGACAGTTTTTACATCTGAATCTGTTTATGTTGTGCTATGGCATCTAATTTACAGTCATATCAGCATATTATGAGCAACCCAGGTTTGAAATGAACTCATCACAGGTTGTCAGAGATGCCATGTTACAGGGTTTGCTGCAAGTATAAATAAGTGAGCACACCACTCAGTTGTAGCAGACTGCAAAACAATCATCGTGTGCAAAGGACGTGATTTGACTGATGTAAAATAGGGTACCTGGTGAATCTTTTTTTAGCTGCTAACTTTGTGGAATGTTCTATTGCTGCTGTAGTAAAGATGTACTGAGAAATGACTTCTTGTATACTGAGTGCCTCCCAACAGTAACATTACAGTGGTGGCTCATGAGCCATTGATGCCAGAGGGGAACAATGACTCTGATGAGTGGTACAGAGCAATCAACAGGTCAAAGGCAACCAGGTCATCTCTATAATGAACACATGAGCAAGGAGGAAAGTGTCAGGGATTGCTATTGAGTAAAAACTTATGTCTGGTAGGTATGGAGGTGGCCATAATATTCTGATTTTATGTGAGTATGGTTCTAGTTGAGAGCAAGGTTTCTTCCTCCAGCTTTGACAAAGTTTTTCCTTGCCCCTGCCACTGTTAGCTTGCTCACTGGGGCTTTTGCGTTATGTTATTACTAGAACTCTATAAAGCTGCTTTGTGACAACATCAGCTTGTAAAAAGATATATATATATATATATATATATATATATATATATATATATATATATATATATATATATATATATATATATATGGAGGTCAGTGATTATAGAAGTCAGTCATTTTAAGTAATTTTGGAGCATTTCTATTGGTCCAGTGGTCATCAAATGTCAAAATAAAATAAGACTGGCACTTTCAAATAATGGAAAACAAACAAAAAAATTATAAGATGGCTTTGTTCTGACAACAGTGATATACAGGGGTTAGACAATGAAACTGAAACACCTGTCATTTTAGTGTGGGAGGTTTCATGGCTAAATTGGACCAGTGTGGTGGCCAATCTTCATTAATGTCACATTGCACCAGTAAGAGCAGAGTGTGAAGGTTCAGTTAGCAGGTAAGAGCACAGTTTTGCTCAAAATATTGCAATGCACACAACATTATGGGTGACATACCAGAATTCAAAAGAGGACAAATTGTTGGTGCACGTCTTGCTGGTGCATCTGTGACCAAGACAGCAAGTCTTTGCGTCTAAATATTATTGAGCCATTTTGGGGTGTTTTGGAGGAGCGAGTCAGGAAACGGTTCCCTCTACCAGCATCACGTAGTGACCTGTCCACTATCCTGCAAGAACAATGGATTAAAATCCCTCTGACCACTGTGAAGGACTTGTATATGTCATTCCCAAGACAAACTGATGCTGTATTGGCCGCAAAAAGAGGCACTACACCATACTAATAAATTATTGTGGTCTAAAACCAGGTGTTTCAGTTTCATTGTCTAACCCCTGTAGTTGTTTTTCCTCACAGTGTATTTTTAATGTACAATCAATGCAAGGATTTTCCATTTAACCTGCCTTTTATCTTGTTCCTTTCTTCCCTGCCAGTTCTATTTTGCTCTGCATTTATAGAACATGACACAGTAACCTACAGGTATTTATTATATAGTAGTCAGTGATGGAGGATCCTGGGCTGTCCAGGTCTGACCCAAACCCACCAGCTATTTCTGAACATTGTGAACTGCTACAGGAACGACTTGGTCAAAGTTGCCATGGAAATTGTAACTATGAGAGATTTAGGGTTGAGATTGTGTGGACACTCCTACCTTAGCACTAAGGTAACAATACTTGGCCATTCTAGATTAAGGCATTTGAGTACATGCTGTACTTGGAGCTTGGACCAGACATTAGCTTATATGTTACATTTCAGAATGGCTTTTTAGTAAAGAGCTGCTGGCTGAAACCATCTACAGCTCACATTTCTTAATTTTTTAAACATGTTTTGGTTGACTCTTTTGTCACTTCTTAAATACGTTAGTCTATGTGATATGGAACACAATGACTAGAGGAAGTGGAGAAGTTTACCCACCTGAGCAGTGTCATAAAACAAAGTGTTGATGAGGAAGACCTTCAAAGAAGCATTGCAGGCAAACTCCACATTGCTGTTGGCCAACAAAGACTTTGATGAGCTGACCAAATCCTTTGAATGAAAAAGCAAACATGTTCATACAAGATGTGAAGACATGGATATTGTATGGGATGGTGCAGACACACTCGGCTAAGATCAGAAAAGGTGGAGAACATTGTTGCCTTATTTGCCATCTAGCATGGGAGCATCTAAATCCAGTAAGCTAATGTGGTAGTCCTTCAGTCCAGCTCCTGAAGCACTAACCATTGGGAAAGCTCTCTTAGCTGTAATCTCTCATGCATTGACCCATCCTGGTGAGTCACAAAAGCACTGGACAAATGTCCAGATTTCCATTTAAAAACTAATGTACAAATGAAGATGGCTGGAGTGGTTAAGATGATCCAATGGACAAATGTCCTCTTGATGAACCACACAAGCAAATTTATGTATGTTAGCTTGTTTTTTGATGAGTTATGTCTACATTTTACACCGTTAGTTTTCAACCTCTGTATCATAGCCCTCCAGTGGGCTGAAGTTTTTTTTGTTACAAAAAATAAATATTTATGTGTATTATTTACGTATTTATTTATTTATACCAGACTTTATTTTAAGCATGACATACACTGTTATGTGTGTAAGCAAATAAGATACCGGATGGATTGGGATAACATACTGGGATAACATACTGTACTGTTATGAAAGCTTTTTTGGTTAGACTGAACTACTATATATAATAGATGTAATTAACAAAGCTAGCTAGTTAACTAGTCAATATTGTTTGGAGTCTATTTATTATGGATAAATGTTTTTAATCAGAACATACTCAGATGTTTTTTTTTTATTATGTGTTTATGCAGACAAGAAGCATTTGATACATTAGATTGATTCCATAGAAGATTTGTGGTCATTTCTGTAAGCCAGCAAGCTGGAATTTCACATTTCATGACACTGAATCATTTCCTAAAGAATTATAATCAATTTCATTCATTAAGAGATCAGAGATTTAGACCTATTTGATCAACAATGCAAAGAGGTCTCTGGGAAGATCCTGTATCTGAGATAGACACCAGCTACTCTCACTGGACAGTGGCCCTGCTCATTAGAAAGAGCTTACCAAATACATCATGACAGACGGATTTCTGTTTTCATGCTGAGAATGAATAAAACAGAGAACAGAGATGAGCTTGATTTAGATTTACAAAAAAAAAAACTCAGTGGTGAAATGTTCCAAGCTTAGAGCAGTTGGTGATTTATTACAGGAATGATGATTGGTGTACATGATGATTACCTACAACACAGTGTCTTCTGTCATCACATCATTACAAATCAAATATGTGTACATCTGTATATTCATGTTTTCACATTACACAACAGACAACACATTATATATAGACTATATAGATTTGAGATTATGAAAACAGACTAGATGACCCATTTTATATATCTGGACAAATACATTGTATCTACAGTCATTGAGCATTTGATTAGTTCCACTGATCATACAGGTGCACTTTGTAGTTCTACAATTACAGAGTGTAGTCCTTTTGTTTCTCTGTATACTTTGTTAACCTCCCTTCATCCTGTTTTTTAGTGATCAGGACCCCCAAGTGCACCACCACAAAGCAGGTGCTATTTAGTGTATAATTGAAGTGGTGGTGGTGTGTTAGTGTTTGCTGCGCTGAAACGAGTGGATAAAAAACATTTCAAAAGTATGACAAATGAGTAAGTTACAAGTTACACAAGGTGCCTTGTGAGTAAATGTGAACAAAAATATTCAGAAAATTCAGGATTTTAGGGTGTTTCCTACTACAGTTTCAGACATACTTTTGTTGATTTATATAAACTGCAGCATGGAAACCTTTATGCTTCCAAGAACTGTTGAGTTGAACTTCATATACATGTAAAGCTACAGTGATGGATTAATGTTAATATTTGGTGTGGGCTCATACAGTTGGTATTCTTCACTGTCAGACTATCCAGGGAGACTTATAGCAAAGCATCTCAATGACTGAGTTCCACTGAAAGTACATTCACACATCTATCTCCAGTGTGAAAGACTGATGTGGATCTATACTAGAGGCCAAGCTACTCTATTTACCATATGAATCTACATCAGGACATATATTGTGACCCTGTGGCCCATATCTAGTTCCTGGCCATGCCCCCCACCTTGTCTATGTCTCTTTCACGTGTGTGCCATGTGTTTCTGTGTGCCATGTGCTTGTGTTTACATTTCATACTGTGTCTAGTCACCATGTGCTTTGGTTTATGTCCATGTCATGTCTCCACCCCCAGTTACGTCACGTCATTGTACTGCCCTGGTGTCTCAGTTCATGTTCGTCACTGTTCATTATTTAACTCCCTCACATTTCCACAGTTGTGGTGAGTCATTGTTCATCACCAGGTCATGTTTGTCACCCATGTCATGTCGACCTGTATTTGTTTTTATAGGTTTCATAGTCACAGCCACAGTGTTCGTTTCTGTAATAAGTCTTGTGTTTCCTGGATCCCAGCTGCAGTCCGTCTCCTGTAACTTATACACTTACTAGTCCTACCTGTGTGGCAAGAGTAATTAGGCTGCAGTATAGTTAACATGCTAAAAGGCTTCTTGATTAATATTCTTTTTTTAATGTGCATTTACTGAGATTTTGTGAAACTCCAACATACAAAGTAAAAAATATGTTACTTGTGTTTAAATATTCATGGTGAATCTGCCACAAGCAGTATTAAACTGTAATAGCCCTCTGTCTGTGTCTTGATCTCCATGTTTATGTTTCCCATCCTCGTTTTGCCCCATCATGTCATTCGTAATCATACTAACTTGTCCCTTGTTCCCACAGCCCTGGCTCTGTGTTTATATCTAATTAGTTTCTGCTTTATATGTTCCCTCCACTCTTCATAATCCTTTTCAGGCATTGTTATTACATTTCTACAGTCCATGTCATTATCATAAGTCTTGTTACCATGTTTTGTTTCATGCCACAAGATTTCTTTTGGCTTTGTGAATGAAAATCACCAGTCACATCTGCATCCACCTCCTCCTTCTTGGGCTGACAGTACAGATGGCAGCCGCCCCTTCTAAAATAAACCCAGTTAGAGAAAATGAATGTATACTACTGAGAGCTCACCAATAACATAACACTGGAAATCCAATAGAAGCAAGAGAAGAAATTAGCAATGGCATCTTAATTTTTTTTAAAGTATCATTTTATGCCTAATTTCCTTCTGTGTATTTTTAGTGGCCAATTAACCCTTTTATCAGCTCTCCCTATCACTATCATTTGCAATGTCCCTGACTTTCTTGGGAGGGGGCAGATGAGCACAGGTCTCCTCCGATTTCAGTGATGTCAAGCCCCTTTTTTGCTGAACTGCTGAAAAAGCAGCTAGCATGCTTGGAGGAAAGCGCAGATCGCCTGGCAGATGCCAGAGTTAGTCAACATTATTTATAGTGCTAGGGAGAGTACACCATCTTGCCCACCCGGTGAGAGAACATGGCCAATTATGCTCTCTCGAGGCCTTGGCTGTTGATGGGAAGCAGCATAATTGGGATTCAAACTTGCAATCCTCAGATCATAGTAGCAGCACCTTAGTCCACTGAGCCAGGAATAGTCATTTTGATTGCAGCTGGATTGGAACTAACGGGGGTTAGGAAGGAGGGCATTGAAGTATTAGGGTGGGTACATCATTGACTTGGCTGTTTCTGCATTAAACCATGCTACATTGAGCCATATTTGAAGCCCATTTGAACCACGGCACTGGTATTTCGCCGCCCCAGTGAATATTCAAATCATCCATTAATAAATGATTAGCCTGTATTCATATTGTTCAACTCAGGGCTCAGCTGATGTCCTAGTATCTTTTTATATGCCACTTCAGGCTCATAGTTAATAATGGTGATAGTCCAAATCTATGGTGTTATAATGTCTTTGTTTGGTGGTGAGGGTGGTGGGGCGCTGGTTATTATTGTATTAACACCTACGATGGTTATGAAATTTTAATTTAGTAGTTGTTATGATCCTACACTGACATTGCGTCCTACATTCTTACATCTCCACCTACAGTTAATGACCGTGTGATCTTAAATAGGCCTTCCTCTCCAATTATGCACATCATACTATAACATAACTGGACTTTTGCATGTACAATGATTCTCCTGCATTGATCCATCAGCCTTTCCTTTCTCATGCACAAGCTAACTCAGCTGCATCCTCTTCATCTCCCAAGGTCAGCAGATGTGCATACATAAGTGTGTGTGTATGTGTGTGTGAGTGATGAAGCACGTACATCACAAATCCTACACCACATTCTCTCCATTCACTAAATACAACATTCTGATTGGTCCACAATTAGCTATTAACCCCCTCTGCCAAAATCCTGAGAAGCATTAGAGAATTCCTCCAAGCAATCGTATATTCTCTTTGATATGGCACCGGCCCTGTTTATTGTGATAACAGCTCACTGAGGGAGCTAAATGTAAACCAATTACTCCCTCGTGCTCTGATTTATGTATCTTGGCCCAAAAACACACACACAGAGAATCGACATGGGACCAGGAGGACTCCACGTGACTAAATGCTGCACTCTGGCATGGCCCAGGCCCAAAGGACTAGGAGCAGACCTACATTAGCCTCCGGCTGACTTACAGAGGGAAACACTGCCAGGCCACACGGCAGCAGGGGCGTGAAGCCAACCTGGGTCTGGCTCCAAAACCCTGAGAAGCACTTGGCCAGCAGTAGAAGATCAGATTGGAAGTCTCAGTTCGCTCAGTTCACCCAAATGATTCATGCTCTTCTATTGATCCACTGAAGATGACATACTCCACAAGATGGTTAGAAGATGGAATGAATTGGCACCAATAGGGCTGGCCAAAACAGCATTTCACAGGCTTTGCTGTTTCCAGAGTAATCATTCTCAAAACCATTCATAAGGACAACAATATTTACAGTATGTTACATAATACTTAGATATGACATTTATTTTACTGGGACATCTGCTCATTTATTGTTCCTTCCAAAATCAAAGGCATTGAAAGATGTCATCTTACTTTTGTGGGAATAACACTCTGTGGTCCAGAGAAGGGTTTCTACTAAATTCTGGAGCATTGCTCTGAGGAACTGATTGCATCCAACCTACCAGTCTATCAGCCAAGATGTGAGGTCTGAAGCAGTTTCTGTATTTTTAGACTGGAGATATATATTGTAAAGATAACATGAGCCAATAAAGAACCTTGCAAGCTTTATAGTATTTTCTCTTCTCAACCCTCCACCTCCCCCACAACCCTCTTCCCTTACTTGTGAATATTTTGTTCCGTTTCTTTGAGGAGAAGGTTGATAAGATTCACAAGTCCTTCTCTTCTGTTTCCACCATCTCCATAAATTCTTCCCACCATGCTCATAACTTGTTCACCTCTTTCTCTTCTCTGTCCACAGAGGATGTACTGCAACTGTTGACATCCAGAAACCCAACAACTTGCCCACTGGATCCCATACCTTCCACACACCTCCTGTCCATCTCTCCAGACCTACTTCCTTTCATATCTTCCATCATAAACAGCTGTCTGTCATCATGTCACATTCCATTGGCATTCAAGACTGCTAGGGTGGTTCCCATCATGAACAAGCCTACACTGAATAGCTCTGATGTCAGCAACTACAGACCGGTATCACTCTTGTCATTTCACTCAAAAATTCTTGAACGTGCTGTCTTTCTCTCCCAGAACCAACCTGCACACTCCACTGAAATGGCCCTGATAGCCGTGACCGAAAAGCTCAAGACAGTTGGATCTGCTGGACTGTCATCAGTTTTCATCCTTCTTGACCTTTCTGCAGCCTTCAACACGGTCAACCATGAGATCCTCCTGTCAATGTGCTCTAACCTCAGGATCACTGACTCTGCGTGGAAGTGGTTCAGATTATATTTAGAGGGTTGGTCCTACCAGGTAACATGGAGTGGATCCACATCCACTCCATGCAGGCTCTCCACTTTCTTCTCATGGATTTTCATACCACTGTTATGCTGATGACACTCAACTGATGCTTTCCTTCCCTCCTTCTGACACTCAGGTATCCAGATGCATTTCATCATGTTTAGCAGACATCTCCACATGGATGACAACCCACCACCTGAAGCTCAACCCTAGCAAGACTGAGCTTCTATTCATTCCTGGAAGAAATGGTCTGCATCTTGAACTTCCTGTCCTGTTTGAGAACTCATCGTCATTTTATCTCAAGAAGCAAGAAGCCTTGATGTTATTCTTGACAACCAGTTATCATTTTCTACTCATATTGCAAACGTGGTACGGTCGTGCAGGTTCCTCCTCTTCAACATTTGATGGATCCTACCCTGTTTGACCCAGGATGCTGTCCAGGTACTTGTCCAGTCTCTCATCATCTCAAGACTTGACTACTGCAACTCTCTCCTGGCTGGTCTGCCATCAGAAAGCCATCAGACCCCTGCAGTTGATCCAAAACGCAGCTGCTCGACTGGTCTTCAATCAACCCAAGTTCTCTCCTGTCACTCCACTGCTGTGTTCATTTCACTGGCTTCCTGTAGCTGCACACATCAGATTCAAAACCCTGATGCTTGCTTACAAACCAAGAAATGGACCAGCCCCTCTCTACCTAATGGCAAAGGTCAAGTCTCGAGTTGCGCCTTGTACCCTCAGAGCTTCCAGTACAGTTCAGCTCAACCCACCATCCTTCAAGACACGTGTAAGACTAACACCTTGACTCTTATCTGTCCTTGCACCGAAGTGGTGGAATGAACTCACACTGTTGTTCGGACAGCAGAGTCCCTCACAGTCTTCAAACGCAGGCTGAAGTCCCATCTCTTTGTGGAGCAATTAAATCAGCACTAGTTTAAATCTCTTGTAATGTGTTGTTATGCTCTTATATTGTGCTTAATTGTGTATCTTTCCTTCCTTCTAGGGTAGTAGTAATGGTTGCTCTAACAGTGTCTGTACTGAAGAGATGTTTGGACTCTAACCTGTCTGTACTAGCAGAGATAATTGTCTTAATGGAATCTAAGCACTGTTGTACGTTGCTCTGGATAAGAGCGTCTGCCAAATGCTGTCAATGTAAATGCAATGAAATAACATAAGCTAACCTCTTCAATTAGCATCGCTATTAGTTAAATCATTACCGACTGAGTAGCAGATGGACAGATGTCTTGTGTTGTGTTTCTTTTGGCCAATAGGTGGGGCTGGCTGCTGCTGTCTACTAACACATTTTACTACATGCTCGCCTAGTTTTAGAGAATACTTATGTGTAAAACGCAACCAGAAGCTACCTTGTGTTAAGTCCATGAAACACCACAAATGTCTTTGTAAAACACAAGATAACTCAAAGATTAAAAGTGCAGATGGAGCTGAATGGAGTTTTCTATCATGTTATAGGTTATAGACTGAGGTAGATCTGATATGTTCTCATACAGTCTACTTGAATATAGCCTCAAACCGCTGGTAAAACTGCATCACTACTATCCATATGGCATACAGTATGTTAACAGCAGCCATCTATATCTCTTTGGAATTTGAGCTTACCCAGGCATAAATGGAGGGTTTGACTACTGGGCTAGTTCATTTCTATACAACTATTCTATGTTTTATAGATGGAAACATTGGATGTTTAATGATATACTGACCTTCAAACTGGAAACAACTCTGATGTTCATTTCAGAAATTTTGTCAGCTTTGGAGCTTTTTGAATAGATTTTATATTAGCTTTGGGAAAATCTCATGCATTAGAAATTTCTGAACTTAAAATTAGTCTACATGTCCAAAACATCAAACACTTGCTTGAAAACATTCTGAAATGTTCAGTAATCTCAAATAGATTTGGATAATTTCTGAGACATTATCTATAGATTTTGCTAAAGTTATGGGTGGTTCGCATGCTCGCCTCTCAATGCTGAGGTTTTGGGTTCAAGTCCCCATCTGAGTGGAGTTTCCATGTTCACCCCGTGTCTGTGTTGCTTTCCCCTCACAGTCCAAAAACTTGTAGGTCAGGTGCATTGGGTACTCTAAATTGTCCTTGTGTGTGTGTGTGTGTGTGTGTGTGTGTATATACACAGCGATGGATTGGAGACCTGTCCAGCACTTGTTAGGATAGTGTACTGCCCTACCCTGTGCCTGGCGAAAGGGTATGGGACTAACCACAACCCTCATCAGGTTTAAACAGATGGGATAATGGATGGATGGACTAAAGTTACAAAGCTAACAGTAGTGACCAGGGCTGTTTTTGTCAAGCCTACAAACTCAACTGTTTCTCAAAACATGCCCTTATATATCTTGTATTTTTCAATGGTTTACCTGCCCTGCTGGTTCTGCAATGGTGCCAAAAGTTTAGCAGTAGTTATTAGTGGTTTTCTGTTGGTGTGGCATCAAAATGTAAAGGATCTGCATGGTTTATTAGGTGAAGTGACTGATTTTAGACTCATCTCATGGTTTTTCTATTGGGATCTAATGATCTTCTACTGGAAACTAATGTTATCTCTAATAGTAAACTTAAGCCAATTCCCATGAATTTCCATTATTTGATGGAAACTCTGTTATTTTAGATAGTTATTTCAGGAGGATGTTTTTTTTTTACTCTAGACTGTTTTTATTGTATAGTATTGGTATTACTCTGGTGACATGGACTGTTCAATCATTGTGAAAAGCTTTGATTGTTAGATGCATTTTCTTTAAGGCTTGGGTAGAAAGATGAAGACCAAACCCATTTTGCTGATTGGCTACATGTGGAAAAAGGGGGAAATTGTATACATTTTCCCTCGAACCTTACCAATATCAGCTGTGCTTTCGTCTTTTGTGTCACTCAGCAATGTGTGTTTGCACAGAGCTGTCTGAGAGAGCTTAGAGTATTCACCCTCCATCATCTCAGCTGGACACTCTTATAGATAGCACTCCTGGGCTAGTGTTCCACTGACAACCATTTCTAAACTGCTCTCTGTCACTGCTGGAGCTGGAGAGCACTCTCAGCAGGCAGTCATTTTGCTCCTGCTACCTGTTGGCTCCAGAGGACTTGACAACTCCCTAAGATAGTGTATCAATACAGCCAGGCGAGCAGAAATGCTTGGGTATTTAGCTTCATTTATTATATGATAGACCATATTAGATTAGCAACACCCCCTGTGATCTGGCCCTTAGCTGCTGGTGGGGCCAATTCTTTTCATTATCTGGTTGTATGACACCATGCTTTCATATCAGTGATGGATAACTAATGTATGACAGCAAATATTATAAAACGACATTAATATATACAGTATTACTTTCCACAGATCTCAATGTTCCACACTGTTCTAAATCATTACTGCAGCTCCATCAGCTCCAAAATAATCCCTCACAGCTAGTGCAGGAGAGGGTGATCTGTCTGTCTGTAAGTCTGTCTGTCTCTCTGTCTGTACATCTGTCTGTCTGTGTGTACACCTGCCTGTACGTCTGTCTGCCTGTATGTCTGTCCATACGTCTGTCTGTCCTTACGTCTGTCTCTGTCTGTACTTATGTCTGTACATCTGTCTGTCTGTCTGTCTGTACGTCTGTCTGTCTGTAAGTTTATCTGTCTGTATGTCTGTCTGTACGTCTGTCTGTCTGTACATCTGTCTGTCCGTCTGTCTGTCTGTCCGTATGTCTGTCTGTCTGTCTATCTGTACATCTGTCTCTCTGTCTGTACATATGTCTGTCTGTCTGTCTGTACATCTGTCTCTCTGTCTGCCTGTCTATATCAGACTATATCAGATTGCAATGATGTCATCAATGAGAAATGTTATTTCTCTGTCACTGTGATGGGATGAGAGCAGACAGATGCGTGACTCTCTGTCTCTTTCTCTCTGCTCAGACAGACTGTAATTAAAGAGAGAAAGTGTTTTATAAAGTCATCCTGTGAGTCCTCCCCCTCTGCCACACAGCCTCTGAATGAGCCTGTCAAAAAAACAAACAGAACAAAATGAAAGTGACAAGTTGTGGGAGCAGAAGGTGATGGACTGCAGTCTGAATCCAACAGTCTTCACCATCTGACACGCTGTGGCTGATTCTCTGAGTTTTAAGCTTTTCTTCAGACTGACCTCTCCATGCTCCACCCACAAATGAGCTCCTCTCAGCAACTGTTGCTAGGCTGGACTTACAGAATGCTGGAAAAAATCTGATTCAGGCTGAAGAGAAATGGAAGTGAGGTCTGTATTTTTGTGAGTTTTCAGGTTAAAATATTCTCAATAAGGATGTAAACAGAAAGAATTGAACCAGAAGGGTTTGATGTAAGATGTAAACCAAGTGAATCTGGCAGCTTTAATGTGCTGCATTTGTCTGATAGGAACCACAGGTCACAAAATCAACTATAGCCCTACTGTCAGTAGGGTGTTGAGGAAGCGGATGCAGCAAAATACTTTAATAACAGAACAAGAACATTGACTATGCAACAAAAACTTGATGAAAAAAGTTGACAATACAATGATGTGGTGGCAAACAATCCCGGACAAGGACTGAGAGACACGAGGGAACCTTTAAACCAAACATAATCAGAGCAGGGATCAGAGACTAGGGCTGTGCAATCACTAGACAAGATAAACGAGACAAGACAACAAAATGTAAACAAACCAGAATGTGGACACAAGACAAGACAGGGACGAGGCTGGGCTGGCAGGTTTTACACCTGTTCAGATTGGATCAAATTAGTGGGGTAATTATGTCTCATTGTATGAGAATATTACAGACTGAATGACTTCCTGTTTTTTACCTCAAAACTTGTCTGATCATTCTACTTCCATCCGTAAGCAAATCTCCATAATTTTCCAAGCAGACATTGTTTTGTGTTTGAAAATAAAGATTTTTGGCTGCTGCTACGTCCTGTAGTCTTTTAATGTACAGAATCATCTAAAACCTTCACAAATCACAAGAAATATTAAAGCTTTTGAACAGTCACCCAATAATCTACTTGGTTTGGATGGAAGATCTTCACCCCCTGCCTTACCTGTGAGAGCATTATGTGGAGATAAAAGAAATACTGCTTATTACACAGGAATAACAGGCTTATTACAGGAGAGATTATAATCACATAATCAACTTATCATGTGACTACAACCCATCAGAATTTTCTACTCCTGTAGTTATTTTAATGTTGTGCTGGTGCAGGAGTTTCAACACTGAGAATATGTGTAAAATGTTAAAAATGAAAATCCTCCTGATAAACTTATCCAATCTGAATTGGGATTCTTAATATATTAAAAAAAGTCTTATTGATAACTGAATTTCTCCTGCATGTACAATCCATTTACATTCTGTATTGTCAGATTTAAGTCTTTTGATAACAAAAATGTAAAAGATGGTTATTCTTTGTGTGCTCTCATAATGAGGATATACGTTTGGTGATACCCTGTCAACCTCTTAAATAGCTTGTGACAGCTGACGGGTCCAGCATTTATTCTTTACATTTAGTGGATCACTAGATACACATAAAATAGAGAAGCCATATGAAAGTTGTTTATTTCTGCCTAATATTAATGCTAATGAAAGATGAACATAGCACACCATATCTTCAGTTGAAAAAAAAAGATGTCTTCATTCATTTTGCTTGAATCACAAATAAATAGAACTGACCTGAACAAGAATTTTTGTCCCTCTACTGGTACAAATCTAAGTTGCAAGATTAACCTACATAATGTTCCTACAGTGCTGTGCAGCCTCAATAAATGATTTCAGGCACAAGCATCTAAATGTTCCTACATTGTTCAGTAGTAAACTGTTAACATGTTTTACTAAATTGCAAATGATAAAAACATATTTCTGCTCATTTGAAGTGGAAAATGGTCAACATTCTCTATTTATTTCATGTACTTGCTGAATATAAACCCTAAGATGAAAATCTGAATTAAACTCCTAAAAACTCTGCCTCCAGATTCTCTTCTCTGTCTCTTTAACATCTGGTGCAAAATAACATACAATGGGGAAAAAACAGTATTTGGTCAGCCACTGATTGTGCACAGTAAATCTGCCAGTGTTAAATTAACACTATTAGAGTTAAATTAACACTGAGAGTGTTACATTTTGACACCCTCAGTGTTAATTTAACTCTAATAGTGTTGATTTAACACTAGCAGATTTACTGTGTGCAAGTTCTCCTACGTAGAAAGACGAGAGAGGTCTGTAATTTTCATCATAGGTACACTTCAATTATGAGAGACAAAAGAGAAAAAAATCCAGGAAATCACATTGTAGGATTTTTAAAGAATTTATTTGTAAATTATGGTGGAAAATAAGTATTTGGTCAATAACAAAAGTTCCACACAATACTTTGTAACATGGCAATGACAGAGGTTAAACATTTCCTGTAAGTCTTCACCAGGTTTGCCCACACTGTAGCTGGTATTTTGGCTCATTCCACCATGCAAATCTCCTCTATAGCAGTGATATTTTGGTGCTGTTGCTGGGCAAGACAAACTTGCAACTCCCTCCACAAATTGTCTAGGCCACTCCAGGACCTTTACGGAGCCACTCCTTCACTGCCAGAGCAGTGTATTTGGGATAATTTTCATGCTGGAAGGCCCAGCCACGTTTCATATTCAGTGCTCTTACAGATGGAAGGAGGTTTTGACTTACAATCTCATGATACATGGCCCCAATCATTCTTCCCTTAACATGGATCAGTCGTGCTGTCCCCTTTGCAGAAAAACAGCCCCAAAGCATGATGTTTCCACCCCCATGCTTAACAGTAGGTATGGTGTTCTTGGGATGCAACTCAGCATTCTTTTTCCTCCTAACATGGCGAGTGGACTTGAGTACCAAAAAGCTCTATTTTGGTCTGATTTGACCACATGACCTTCTCCCATGCCTCCTCTGGTCATTGGCGAACTTGAAATGGGCCTGGACATGTGCTGGCATGAGCAGGGGGACCTTGAATGCCCTGCATGATTTTGAACCATGATGGCATAGTGTGTTACTAATGGTTCTCTTTGAGACTGTGGTCCCAGCTCTCTTCAGGTCATTCTCACCAAGATGCTTGCCTATTGTCCTGTAGCCCATCCAGCCTTGTGCAGGTCTAAAATTTTGTCCCTGTTGTCCTTAGAAAGCTCTTTGGAATGTGATTGATTGCGAGAGTGGACAGTTGCCTTTTATAGACATAACAAGTTCAAACGGGTGCAGTTAATACAAGTAATTAGTGCAGAATAGGAAGGCTTCTTAAAGAAGAACTAACAGCCAGAAAAAGCCAGTAAAAGCCAGTAACTTGCACAATCAGTGGCTGACCAAATATATTTTTCCCCACTGTATGTTACATGCATGTTCTAACCAGAGAATTGTAAACAACACATATGTTGTCCATACATGAAACAAGCCTATAGCTAAAATGTAAGTTTCCATAAAGGGCTCTGAGTGGCTCAGATGCTGACAGAGGATCGCAAGTTTGAATCTCGGTCATGCTGTTTGCCATCAACAGCCAGGAACCAAGAGATTGCAATGTAAAATGATGCCAGTAAGCTAATATTTATCCAAAGTGTGCAAGTAGCTGAATGCATTCATTAGAAGAAGTGTCCACAAACATTTGAACATATAGTGCATCTCCTACTTACAAACACCGACATGGATTCAAAATTTGGAAGAATTTCAGCAGAATTTGTTTGATCGAGTGAGAAATTATGACTATAAAACTGACGTCATGTTGTGTGTTGTATCTGCGACTTGTCAGGGTTAAAGTAGGCTACATATTTCTAATGGCTTCCTGAGGAAGAAGCTGTCTGACTCATATCCACTTTTATGGCATTGACATTCGTTCATATCTGGAGGTAGATGGAGCGCTGCTGATGCTCCATTGGTCGCTCCCCCACATCTTTAACAAGGGTGGGGGTTAATGGGTCGTTGCAAGTCCCCCCCATGTCTCTCTCCAACACTTCAAGCCTGCTTCCTTGCCTGTACCATGGCCCCATCTCCATGGTGATGCTGGCCGCTCAGGGCCTTAAATGAAGCGTTCGCTCAGCTGGAGGCGTCTGAGGAGCTAAGGGGCCGCCAATCATTTGCAAACCAACAGAGCTGGAGGATAACAGTAAGACATTAAAGGAGTCATAATCTACATTTCTATTGCATCTTTCTTTTTCTCTTGAACTCCACTTAGAATATTTCGGTAGCTTTAGCTACACTAAAATGTCACATTGTCACCGCGACTTTAACACTGATGTATGTAAATCTATTTTTTTCTGATTGGCTTCCCTGTATTGTGCATCATTCATGGTGAAACATGTCTTATAATCCAGTATGAATGGGTGGACATATTCTTGTGACATTTATTTTATTCCAGAGTTTTGTTCCAGAGAATCGAAAATATTGACTGAAAGGGTCATCAAAGTCCATAAACAACCTCTATAAACTCTATTGCTCACTAGAATAGGAGATATTAGTCTATACAAACCTCAATAAACACTATTAATCACTAGAATAGGAGATATTAGTCCATGAACAACCTCAATAAACACTATTAATCACTAGAATAGGAGATATTAG